>HG992027.1:0-115302 GCA_905220475.3 Ennomos fuscantarius | reverse complement strand
AACAATGTTTTTGAAAGTCTGCAGTGGGCTTTAAATTCGGTATCAGGCAATGCTAAAGGGTTCGCTGGATCCCTGAGATGTCGCCGCAAACGAGCCCTCTCCAGAAGTTCGACCCTCCTTTCTTCGCCATCAAGAGCCTCTAGGAGAAGAACAGCGCGTGCCACAACTTCGAAACTAGAACGTTAATCATTAGGTAAAATTAGTTAGGTAATGTTTTATTTCTCTAAAGCGTTTGTTTTGTTGGTTGATAATAATTTTACGTGTACCTACTTATACACTTGGAATATTTTGGATAAGATTAAGATTGAATAAAACTAGTTCACCTTCAAAGATCTTTATCGTTTTCCACGTATGCTCCTACTAGACAGAAGTAACAACAAACAAACACTGCGACAGGTGTTTAGGTTATTGCTGTTTAACAGTTCATTTTGCTCGGCTATCACTGTTCTATTTCTGTCAAGAGAGCTTACGTAATACCAATTTGGTGTAAAAATGCACTTATAAGTTCATAGATTGTCGCTCGATTGCTGCCTGCTCTGTAGCTGCTGATACATAATACAAAAGTGACGTTTGACAGTAAAGATCACGAGATTTACGCCTGTCGCTAGCCTGTCGTGAGGTACATAATAAATAGGCGGGAGGACCAGAGGAGAACAGCAGGGCATCCAAAAAATCACACTAACCGTTGCACACAGCGTCGCCCGGTTAGCATAATCAAAAGGTTGATTCATGTAAAAGTTAGTGCATGCGATACGAACAAATCTGGCGCGTCGCAGGCGCGCAGCGGGTTCGCGGCGGCGGGCGCGGGCGGCGCCGCGGGCGGGGCGGCGGCCGCGTACGGCGCCGCGGGCGGCGCGGCGGGCGCGTACGGCGGCGTGGGCGGCGCGGCGCGGGCCGCGTACGGCGCCGCGGGCGGGCCGCTGCGCGCGGCGCCGCCGGCTGGCAAGCGGGCGGGCGAGGCGCGCTCGCCGCTGCCGGCGCTGAAGGCGGCGCCGGCCGAGTTCGCGGCGCCGGCCGGCAAGCGCAAGAAGCGGCTGGCGGACAAGATCCTGCCGCAGAAGGTGCGCGACCTGGTGCCGGAGTCGCAGGCCTACATGGACCTGCTGGCCTTCGAGCGCAAGCTGGACGCCACCATCATGCGCAAGCGGCTCGACATCCAGGAGGCGCTCAAGCGGCCCATGAAGCAGAAGCGCAAACTCAGGATATTCATCTCCAACACGTTCTATCCGGGTAACCGTTCATGTTCAGTTCACGTATTGTCGATCGATCGTAATTATAACAGGTTAAAAATAAAAATATAAATGGTTTATGTTTTTAATAATATTTCTATAATGTAATTTTCATTAAATAGATGAATTAATAAAACGGTAACCGGGCTAGCTCTTGAACATTGAATATTTTTCAAAATTGATTATCGTATTATAGTCTAGTCAACAAGTGCTTTTCGGGTCGAAACCTTTTCTAATTCTCCGAAAATTGTGATTCTGGTGTCATTCGATTCGGAATGGCTTGTAGAAACTTGAGAAAATTGAAGGGGCCACTCCCAAAAATTGCTAAAGTTATAAACAATTAAGTGAAAAAAAGGGGGTTTGGTTTTTTGCAAATATCTCGAAAACTATTTGAGATTTTAATTTTTTTTTAAAGATTCAAAGAGAGCAGTAAATTTTCCAAATAAAAGTCCAAACTTCCGGAACTGTAGGACCAATATTTATAATTTTCCCAGAAAGTTGAAAATACGCCCGAAAACAGGTACTCTGGCATGCGCAAGCCACGCCCACTTTGGTCATTTAATGAATAAATATTAAGAAGCGAAAAAATTCAGGCACGTACAGGATAGATCAATGAACAATAATCCGGTTGCGATTTTTTAATTAGTTATCCATTACTTAATTTACAATTTTTTATAACACCACATTATCATTGAAGTCTGAGAATTTTTTCATTTCGTGGAGTTATTTGTCAAAGACTTTAGAATAGATTCTCGTTAGAAAAATCAAGTTATTAACAATTTACTTAAGTAAAAAATTATAAAGTTCCATTAACCATTAAAAAAAAACTGTTTTTGCATAATGTAACTTTTGTTCCGTTTTCTCATGGTCAGAAGCTACTATAAAAGGATTTTGAATCATTTTTATTTCCTATTGTTTAAAAAATTGTTATAAACAAATGCATTGTTTTAGTTTGTGTCCCTTTGAATTTAGAAATCAGAAAATTTGATATAGTAATAGCTAATTTTCAGAATAACATTTAGGATACTTTAGCCAAGCGTAGAATGTATTAAGTAAAAAGTTAAAATCTGAGTGTTAATGAGGTTCTTAAACGATCCAACTGCAGGCGCGGGGGACGCCGCCGTGCCGTCGTGGGAACTGCGCGTCGAGGGCCGCCTGCTGGACGACTCCAAGAACGACCCCAACAAGGTACCCGGCGCGGTGACGTCACTCCCCCCTCCCCACCCACCCGCCGCCGCTAACGCCCCGCCACGTCACTCGGCAGGTGAAGCGCAAGTTCTCGTCGTTCTTCAAGTCGCTGGTGATCGAGCTGGACAAGGAGCTGTACGGGCCGGACAACCACCTGGTGGAGTGGCACCGGACGCCGACCACGCAGGAGACGGACGGCTTCCAGGTGAAGCGGCCCGGCTACAAGAACGTGCGCTGCACCATCCTGCTGCTGCTGGACTACCAGCCGCAGCAGTTCAAGCTGGACCAGCGGCTGGCGCGGCTGCTGGGCGTGCACACGCAGGCCCGGCCCGTGATAGTGTCCGCGCTGTGGCAGTACGTCAAGACGCACCGCCTGCAGGAGGCGCGCGAGCGCGAGTGGCTGGCCTGCGACAAGTACCTGGAGCAGATCTTCGGCGCCGCGCGCATGAAGCTGGCCGAGGTGCCGGCGCGCCTGGCCGCGCTGCTGCACCCGCCCGACCCCATCGTCATCAACCACGTCATCGCCGTGGAGCCGCCGCACGACGCCAAGCAGACCGCCTGCTACGACATCGACGTGGAGGTCCGCCGCCCGCCCCGCCCCGCCCCGCCCCGCCCCGCGCACCGATACACCCGCGCCTCCTGTTGCAGGTGGACGACACGCTCAAGATCCAGATGAACAACTTCCTGCAGTCCACCGCCAACCAGCAGGAGATCCAGGGCCTCGACTCCAAGATACACGAGACCGTCAGTATTGCTCATTTCTCTGTAATAAAACTGATTCTGAAAGCCTGGCCCGTACTCGGGGGAGGTGTCCGTCCATTCCGGTCCAGTATAATTTCATTCCGGGAACGCGTTTACCGTTTTCTCGCGTCTAGTAAAACGATAATTACTGACTACACCCGTGTGCAGTGGGAGCGTGCAGCAATAGGAACGTCCGCTCGGACTGCTGCTGCTTGAGATCGAACACTACAGCATGTTTAAGCATTAAAATACAAAAAATTAACTGATATTTCAAAAGGTTCGTGTTTTAGATTAGTACCAATTTATCGGTGCGGTTATGGGTTTGTAAGTAAACACTAACAAATGGCTAGAGCGAGCGTTCCGTCTATCGCAGGAGGCCTATAAGGCTCCGGCTGTACGTTTCCTTTTACTTCTAAAATTAACGAAAAAATAATGAAAGTAGGACGGCAGGTCGTCGGTCGTCCCTGGGCTTGGATGGGTAGCGGCGCGCTACTACTGTTCCATCCACATTCTCCACAACAAACACTCATACTTATTTGTTGATAAACTATGTTTACACGTCATACATTTAAAAAGTCAATTTGAGTAATATATTAGTTATAGTTGTGATGGATAACTGAATACATTATATACAACTACATATTATACAAGGTGGAATTTAATTCGTTCTTTTACTTTAATGTATGTATTCGATCCTTGCTATAGAATGCTCCCCTATAACTAAATAAAAAAAGTACTTATGAAATAAAACTTCTGTCTAGGTATTATCAAATTTAAATTCTAAAGAAAAGCCTTGCGACAAAGTACAAAGCACAAACTTTGTACAAAGCAGGTGTTTTATTGCCTACGAAACATTTACAAAGCACTCAGCTGGTGCCCGCGCTGTGTGTACCGTTAAATAGACATTTCGGCTGTCATGCAGTTACTTTAAGAGGCACTAAATACTAAAACATAATCATTTTTTTTATAAATTGGACCCTGTACTAATATTCTATTACATGGCCTGATTTAAGGAAAAGAGTGAATTAAATGCCACCTTGTATAGAAATAAAAATACACATAAAAGAATAAATTATAGATGTCAATTTAAAAATTATGATTATTTGAATAATCATACAAAATAATTAATATTAATATGTAATAAAAACATCTAGTAATAATTAATATGTCAAAAAAGAAAAAAATACAATGGTCTCGTAATGTCAGCATATTAGAATTGATAAAAAAATATTATTTACTTTTAACTATAAAACTAAGAATAGGACCACCCCTTCTGCGAAGAACTTCTTTTTTTTTTCAAACTCATATGTTGTAACGGGCTTGCTATGTAATATTTGACAATAAGCACTTTGTAATTCTATATGCTTAGTAAAATAACTTAATCGTAAGTACTTAATATAATGTCGACTTGTAAAAGTGCTAAAAATAGCCTATTAAATCTTTTGACTTTGACTTCTCTTCCCGCGGTGGCGATACCGCCGGCCGAGGGAACATTCGGGAAGCGGTCGAGCCGCGGCGATACGTCGTCCTGCGGTAGCGAGACTCCGCGAATGTTGCAGGTGGACACGATAAACCAGCTGAAGACGAACCGCGAGTTCTTCCTGTCATTCAGCAAGGACCCGCAGCAGTTCGTCAACAAGTGGCTGCTGAGCCAGTCGCGGGACCTCAAGGTACAGTGCGCGCGCATTGGGCCCCCGCCGGGGCCCCGCCGGGACCTCGCGGTGTTTACGTTGTGCAAAATTATAAAATATATGGATTGGTATGACTTTAGAATTTCTGTTTTTCTTTTAGGTTTCATTTAGTGTCGCAGAGCGAGATGCTTTTTAAGATAATATTTAGTTTGGTTACAAAATAATTTCCTCAAACGTCACGGAACGCCGTCTGGTTGATACGTTTTCTAACGTTCGGCAAATGTTCCCGCTCGCCGCCGGAACGTACCGCGCGTCGCTCGCGGTCACTCGCGAGAGGTGGCGGCCGCGCTAATGTAATGTACATATATGTTACTCCACATCAACTCGCTCCCGAGGGTCGGGCACCAGCAGGCTGCAGGCTCGCGGACGGTGCAATGGGTTCACTGCGTCACACTCGGGTTGAGGATGTTCAAATCGCGCACGGCGGATTTGTATCTCGAACCACAATAAATGTATAGAAAAAAACAGATTTGATGATAGTGAACGTTTGATAGTACAGATAGAAAAATATATTTAACACTACAAATATATTTAAACGGCAGGGCGTCGATCAAATTAAAGTTTAGAATCGCAATGACCACACGAGCGACCGGCCCGTGTTGCAGGCGCTGGGCGGCGGCGCCGGCAACCCGGAGGAGGAGCGGCGCGGGGCCACGTACGGGGGCCCCTGGGCCGGCGAGGCCACCGCGCGGTACCTCGCCGCGCGCGCCGCCGCCCGCCGCCGCGACCTCGACGCCGCGCTGCGCGCGCGCCCCCGCGCCCCCTAGCGCCCCCCGCGCCCCCTGGCGCCCCCCGCGCCCCCTCCTGGCGCCCGCGACAGGCGTAGTCCCGCCGGGAATCAATAAACGTTTCGATACTTACTTGCGACTTTTTATTTCTCTCCATCCCACCGTCGCAACCGTGTTCTGGTGACGTCACGGCGTGCGCGGTGGGTACATCCGGAACATCCGCCGCGCGCCGAGATAGCGCCGTTATCTCGCGCCAGCGGTAAGCAAACTGAAGGCCTCCAGTATTTACATTGGAAACGGAATTAAAAAAACTAAAAGCCGTAACAGATATTCCGCCGCTGCTGACACCGAAAAGATGTAATAATAATTCCTCCAGCAAGCCTACACGCACTCCAACCGCATGGATTCTAGCCCGCCCGACCAGTATGTAATAATTATGTATGTATACAGCACCAACCGCCGTACACGATATGACGCGGCTATCGAAGCCTTCCCGATACCTAACTATCTCGTAGGTATTTCAGCCGGTTTTTCTAGTCAAGTCATACTCCTAGTAAAGTGGTGGCAACTTTACCAGAAGCTTCAATGGAGTTTTGGCAACAACACGAAAAAAACGTTTCACCATCATTATACCACTTTTCCACACTCATGCCTGTAATTCAGTACTTAACGCATAAAATACCACTAATTTTACGCACTAATATTGAAAACAACACCAGTTTAGGAAAATAATACAATGCGGCGACGCGATCTTTTTGTTTTCCCGCCAAAACTCCTATTCCGTGGTACTGCTGGCAGTCACGCTAGCCAGATTAGGAGAATTTACCCTATATTGAGGAAAATCTATCTTGAATATTTTTAGAAACGAAACGGAAAATCAGTCTTGCGGAGATAAATACTTTTATTCCGGAATTTTCTGAGTGCACATGGAAAAATGGGTCGGGTGCGGAGGAAATAGCGGGTTCCTCCAGGTACAAATTATCATTTTAGTTCTATGAAAATTGTAAAGTGAAAAAAGTATTTTTACTGAAACTAAACGGTATGCACTGTGAAACCCGGGCGATAGACAAGAAGTACCTAAGTTATGTCTGTTCAGCTCGACCAGTATCTCCTATACGTAGGTACATCATACGCGAGCCATACTGTCGGCTCGGCGATAACCATAAGACTGCGACAACCGCATTTTTTATTGTTTTGTTAATCATGATGTGTACACATGTTTTGGGATGTAACCTAGCTCAAATGTTTGAAAACATTTTTTTTGTTCTTTTATTGGTTATATTCTGTTTTGTGTGCCAAATGAATAAATAAATAAACCGCACGCACCAAGTTCCAATAAATTTGTGCAGAATTTTAAAAAGTGGAAGCATCATGGAATGGATTTTAAAGTGTATAATAATTGTAATATCTTTGAACATTAAAAGAGAAAGAGGTAGGGACTATTCTATTCTGCCGGTCACCTCACGGCACATCAGGCATTAGTGTGGGAAAGTGGTATAATGATGGTGAAACGTTTCTTTTCGTGTTGTTTCCAAAACTCCATAGAAGCTTCTGGTAAAGTTGCCACCACTTTACTAGGAGTATGACTTGACTAGACTGTGCCTTGACTTGATGACTTGGACTGTATCTTGACTTGACTTGACATATATATACATTATTATCTTGAAAAATTACCAATTACTTGACACTGGCTAAATACACTAAAGTGTGGAGCCAAACTAAAACAAAAAAAAGTAATAGTTTTTTGCGACCAAAACGTCTTAACAGTCATAATTCGCCGTTCCTTTTTATACCTACAATAGCAATAAACAGCTTTAAACTTTATACTACAAAACTACCATTAGAATTTATTCATACTACATTTAAAAGTGTATTAGACAATAGTAAAAGGTAAAGAACATAGTAATATAATATTTATTGCTTTATAGTAAGCTCAACTAGTTTTCAATAGTTCATAATCTGCCTATCCGTTCGCGGGTTTGCTCCGCGCCGTAATGAGATGATTTCGTTCAATCATCTGTAATGAATTTGTACTGAAAAATCGAAATTATACACATAGAATTCGGGTGACTAAACAGAGTAAGTGATGGAAATTATGGCCTTTCATTGTCTGTGCTCGAATTTCAGTACAATGATTGTATGATGCATCCAATAGAAACACATAGGTATTTGTATGGATTTCACAGTTTCAATACATAGGTTATGTGCATAGTTATTATAAAAATGTTCATATTAAGAATGAAATTTCAACCCAGTAGGTGCCTACGTAATTATTTCCAGCCATTAAAATCTGGCCCTCAGTGCAAAGCCTACTGTTATGATAGTTTAATTTTACTCCTCAATACCTTAATACCTACTTACTTTATTCTGGACGTGAGAATATCTTATATATTCTGGCTAGGAGATTAGTATGCCAATGTATATAATATAACTGTGTTTTTGGGATTATAATCAGAACATTCAGATACGATTGAATAACTAAGTTTTATATGAAGTAGTCTGTCAGGCAAATTGGATTTTTTGATGCCTGGCAGCACATGTTTCGCAGGTAGGACAGCTTTCGCAGCATCACAGAATAAATAAAAGTACAAGTAGCACTGTGTCAGTTGTGCAGGGCGACTCTACCCCGTCCGACAGTAATTAATAATAATATAGTATACTACTACTCAGTTGGTACTTAGTCGGAGCGGGGCGCCGACAGAAGTTTGTGAGTACAAAACACGTGTCGGCGGCACCTTCAAGGCCGACTTCAAACACCTCTGTTCATCACACTGGGTGGGACAAACAATTATGTGATGAACCCACAACCCACAGTTCAGAAAGCAGGGTTACTACCAACTAAATTATCAGGCCAGTCAAGTAAGTAAGTAAACGGGGACTCCCGGCGGCGGTGGCAGGCGCGGCACCGGGAGGGGTCTACTGTGCAGAAATCCCATATAACTGGGTTTTACCGCATAGAATTCTACTTCGATATCGAGAACTAGTTACGAGTTATATTAAGTTTTCTATATTAGTCGATTTAAAAGGCGCGTTTTTTCCTAAGCAATGTTTACCCCTTAATTTATAGCGACATTCGATGATATCATACAGCACGCAGCCATATCTAGAAGGCTGTGAAAATTAGTGTTCCGCCCAGTCGCCGCCGAGAGCTCGACGGGACTAGTACCGCCGACCGCGGCCGGAGACGTCACGGCCCGGAGAGGGCCTCGAACCCGGACCGACTCCACCGCAGTCAGTTGCCCGCGCGCTCCACCGCTGGCGCACGGCGACCTACGTGGGTTCGTTCTCTCTAATCCAATTTACGAATCTAATTGTGAAAATCTCTTTCCTTCATCATTAGTAGGTAATCCTTTTATTTTGATAAGATCAATTCCAAGGCTATTTGGATTCCTTATACAAAAGTGAAGCGTTGTACGTTTGTTTACCTGGGTTTCTACTAAAACGGCGCTGAACCGATACGTATGAAACTTTCCACGCGAATCGCTTTATTTACCGGGATCAACGTAGGATATTCTTCGTCCCGAAAAACGTAGAATTCTCGCGGAACAACGGGTAAGTAGCGGGTAAAATCGCGGGACGCTTCTAGTTTAAAATAATATAAATCTGCGTTTCGAACCGTGATTGCGAATCGCGAGTCGTCGACGCGCTTATCACCCCATCCATCACCGCCGTTATCTCGGGGAGTGCGGCCGCATGTCGCGGCGGCGCTGGGCGTGGGGCGAGGAGGCGCGCGTGGCGCTGGCCGAGGGCGCGGGCGCGGCGCTGCTGGTGCTGCTGTCGTGCCTGCCGCCGCCCGCCTGGCGCGCCGCCGCCGCGGGGCCCGTGGTGGCGCTGCTGGTGCAGTGCCTGGACCACGTGTCGGGCGCCATGTTCAACCCGTGCGTGACGCTGGCCGCGCTGCTGTGGGGGCGCGTGTCGGCGCCGCGCGCCGCCTGCGTGGGCGCGGCGCAGCTGGCGGGCGCCGCGCTGGGCGCCGCGGCGCTGCACGCGCTGCAGGTGGCGCCGGCGGCCGGCGCCGGCGTGACGCTGCCGGCGCCGGGGTACGCGGCGTGGCGCGCGGCGTGCGTGGAGGCGGCGGCGGCGGGGAGCCTGGTGCTGGCGAACTGCGCGGCGTGGGACCGCCGCAACGCGGGCCTGCGCGACTCCTGGCCGCTGCGCATCGGCCTGTGCGTCGCCGCGCTCTCGCTCGCCGCGGTACGTAGCGCGCGGCGACGCCAACCTCCAACCTCCGCCTAGGCATTGTATAAAGTTCGCGTCCTTTGGTTCCTTACTTTTGAAAATATTTTCAAGTGCATTCATAAATAAATAAACTAAAGTAGGTACTTACATCTAATCGGCAGGAACTTATCGCATCAAATCTTACGACTTGATCGTCGCGCACGTGACGAATTACTTTGGAAAACATATTTACATTCGTAACGTAAGGAGTACTCGAAGGTTGATTGAGACCGTCTTATTTATTGAAACGTGTAAGCTCACCTTCGTGATGTCTAATTCCTGCTAATTAAAAGGGGCGCGTTCTTCGTGAGGCGCACGATGATCGATCGATCAACTCGTAATGTTAGCACTTATTATATGTTAAATCAACGTATAGTACGTTTTTAAAATTCGAAGCCATCGTAACCCAGACAGAGAGACTTATAACGATGCGGTCGGGGCCGGTTGCAGGGCGAGGCGACGGGCGCCAGCATGAACCCGGCGCGGAGCTTCGGGCCCGCGCTCCTCGCCGCCGAGTGGCGCCACCACTGGGCGAGTGTCTCCCTCTACTCGCCACCTCGCTCGCTCACACTCGCTTCACACACTCACCGCAACTCTATTCACAACGCATCATCAGCCAGTCGTCCACTGCTGAACATTGCTGCCCTTGAACACCTTTTTAAGGGCAGGGGAGGAGAGGGGGTGAAATCGTTGATCAAACGAAATGGTTTCAGGTTCTTATGTCAACCATCAAACCACAAACATTACACCTCACACCCGCAAGTTTGAACTTAGTATCCTCATGATGTAGTGTTCAACTAACGGTGGTTGCGTGCGCAGGTGTACTGGGTGGGGCCCCTGGGCGGCTCGCTCGTGGCCACCACGCTGTACATCGCGGTGTGGCGCCCTACTCCCGAGGGCGCGCCCCTGTCGCGCCTCTAGTGCGGGTGGCGCCCCTAGTGCGGGTGGCGCCCCTAGTGCGGTGTGGCGCTCCCCGGCCGCAGGGGATAATGAAAAAGGGGTGGCCTGCCTCTTCGTCGCCGTATCACATATTTTTATGAACGCCCTGTTGTTCATGTAACTACATTTAATATTTTAAAATATATAGTGGTGTAGATTCTGTGTCGCATTCTCTAAAACTAAAGTAACATCAAAGTATGGCGGTAGGTACTCTTCTGATAGAGGAAATTAAAAAGACGGAAATAATATGTTAATTTCGTTTAGCTTTAGAGTCGACACAAATATGTTATTTTTTGTTATTTTTATTTTTAAGCTATTTGCCTGAATTAAATGTATTATTATAATTACATAGTAAACATCTAGATAATTATTTTATTGTGTTGTATTATTTTCCTTAGGTTAGAACGGTAGGCTAATTATTATTACATATTACTCATTGCTGTTAGCTGAAGTGACTAGTGACTATAAAACGTGATCCTTCGAAGTTGCGTTCGTCAACTAATTGTTAGCGACACCTAACTATCCCCTCCACAACATAAGTATTATTTAATGGCTTATTGTGCATTGGTCGGTATACATACTCAGGCCCGTCTGTACTAAACGGAGAGTTCCTAGATTTGCACAACTTGGGTGCTGTCAAACTTTAGTTAGTACTATTATTTATTCTGTATTATTAGTATTGTGCCTACTCCGGCGTAGGTTGGTCCATGGCCACACGCCGCGCCATCTTTGCTCTATGTTCTTAGTAGGCGCTGCGGTGGCGTTGTTGGAACCTCGTGTCCGAGTCCGAGGTGAGCGTACCTACTACATACACTACAGGGTCGCGCCTTGACTCGGTGATACCGTGGTAATCTATAACTATATTATTCGTCCATTTCCAGTTGAATTATTAATCCTACTCATTGTACTAGTGGTACTTTTGTGTCTCATTAGTTCAATTAAGGGCGGATGATTGAACTGCTGACACATGTATATTCATTTGACTTTACTAGTCGTCGAAATAAATGAAAAAAATATGAGCTGTTTTGTGGATTAAATTATCGCAGGGATGTGCGCGGGGAGCGACCGCTTGGATTACAACACATGACACAAATTTATTGCTAAATTTAAAGCTTTATCTGCACCATTATGTTGCGCGTAAAATCAGTTTATCGATGAAGCCACTGCAAGAGAGTATACTTTCGGTACTTCCACAGTACCTACTATGTCATTTTAATGTTGGGTAAAGCCGCGGACATACGATCAATTTATGTCGTACAGATAAGAGCTATTCGTTCCATTTATATTATAAATCTCGCGACTCTCGCAACGATTCACAAACACAATCTCGGTAACGATTTAAGGATATAAATATTCTTAGTGACTGGTTAATTTAAAGAGTAATTTACGAAATTTGGTTGTAAACTCGCAAAAAACATTAACTTTATCCCCAAATATTTACGACGTTCGTAATTTCTACGAGGAAATAAAAGCAAACAAAACACTATAACATTCAGACTACAGAAAGTTAAATCATGGGTGACTGTTGTGTGTATACGCATACCTATATACGCTTATATAACAAGTCGACAGTATCGAACATTTGTCAATACGTTTTAAATTAAATCGTTAGTAACATTAAGTCTATTTTCAGTTCATCATTAATCATTACTAGGTATTGTATTTTCGAGATTATGCGAGTGGGTCACCTTCGCGCGGCATTTTCCGCCAGCCAGCAGCTCCCACCGACCCCGACCCCCGGACCAGCTCTGTATACCCACATATTGTTATTAATTGGCTGCCACCTTCACTTTAGTGTAAGTCACCGAGGTTATGTCATCCTTACACGCAATCGGTGCGGCTGCATGTGCCGCGGCGAGGAAGGCGGCTCGAAGCGGGAGCGCGAGATAGCGGCCGCGGGTTATCGCCGCCCGCGGCCTGCAGGCGCGCACTAGTGCGGTAACGATCGTCATATGTAAGTCTCGTGCCGCTGCTTATACTCACACACCAACAGTGGCACATTCGGCGCTACTTCTGTACTCGTTACCGCTGGATCTAGTAGATACTGTACCTGTATTGATTCTGCCTGCCCCTATCTAGATAGTTATGCCAACTAATATTTCTATGAATAATACTTGTATGCAAAATTTCATCCGTATCGGTTCCGCTGTCTCGCCGTGAAAGCCCCAGACAGACAGTTACAGTAGATAGGTACCTAAGCGTTAGAGTGGAGAATCGAGGTATCTATCTTCTAAAATGAACTATTCTGTAATGTTATGTTTCATGATGAATAGAAATAAATAAATAAATGCCTAATTTATGCTAATTTTTATACTCAAACAAGAAAACTGATAGAACCTACTCGCTCGTTGGAAACTTTCTGTAATCTTCTGTACATATAAAATTCAAAGTCCTGGCTGACTGACTGACTTATACATATATCAACGCACAGCCTAGACCGCTGATCCTAGAAACTTGAAATTTGAAAGATGTGTTCTTTGTAAAGTGTAGGTATCCACTAAGAAAAGGTTTTTCAAAATTCCACCCCTAAGAGGGTGGTTGAATTATGTATTAAAAAATCTTCTCTAAATCAATTGACTCGAAAATGTATACACAACATGTTCTTCAATTAACTTTATGAGACACGTGTATCACAGTTTTCCTAAAACCATCCCCGATTCTCCCTTATAACTATCCCAGCTAAATTGTTTGATTGAACTCGCGGGGTAGTTCGATGGTGTTATAGGTATGTTCTGCTTATGCAGGTGGCTTCATCCGAAGACGTGGATGTGGAAGAAAACGCACACCCGAAAGAGATGATCGCTTCATTGTATAAGTACATCTTTTCGCAATCAATTTTCTAATGCTGTTGAGTTGCTACAGCAGCTCCGATCAACTCGTCCAACTGCAGTAAGCGTCTCCACAGTTAGAAGAAGACTACGGGAGAAGAAAATCGCAGCCCACAGACCTGCTAAAGGCCCTGAACCGAACTCGTATACATTTCTCGGGCTGGAGGCGGCCGCGGGAGGAAGGGCCCGTCGTGTAGGCGATGGCTCCGTTCGAACTTGTAGCGCCGTTTCTCATCTCGCACGAGCCACCTCCGACTGTGTATCCCTCGCTGCCGCGCAAATTATCGTAGAAATTAGTTCTTTCCGCGTACGTTTAAAAGCTTTAACTGCAAATTCAAACTAAATTTTCAGTGAATTCTTTGACCAGACTTATTCTGTTACAACATAAGAAAAAACCGATATTACTTACTGATGAATCTTATAATAATAATCATAATAATATAATCTAAACTACTTAATCAACAACGTAATACTTGCGTTAAAATGTTACTCTTATCTTATATTTATATGGCTTTGATGATAATATAGTTTCCCTTTTGTTAAATGTCACAAACAATATGTTGAGCTAAGTAGCTACCTTTTCTTTGTAATCACCTACTTATTAGTTCTAAGAGTGATAACCTGTATTTGGCTTTGGAGTATTTATTATCCTGTTTTCATATATTTTGATTAGATGGTTGCCACGCTGCCACACTGCACGGGACACTTGCAAGGGATCGAGATCTGCAGTGGCCAGCACGAAGCCCTGATTTGATTATAAGTTATATTTTTTTTTATTACCTACGTTTGTTTTATTACAGGTTTTATTTTTGTTAAAATGATTTTTTCTTGCATTGCACCAACTTTGATTTTTCTCGATCTTCCGGTAGAAAAAACTCAATCAATTTTTTTTTCTGAACTGCCCCAAAATATTGTATTTATTATAACTAAATACGATAAAAAGTAATTTTAGGTCGATTTTTTCGTCGTCACACGTCGAGTGTATTATAGAAGCAAAGTGCATGAGTGACCTCTATTATGAAATAGATATAAAGTGGTAGTGTGCGCGAGATAGCGCGGAGCCCCAGGCCGGGGTCGGGGTCGGTCGGTCGATCGGTCGGTCGGTCGGTCGGTCGGTCGGTCGGTCGGTCGGTCGGGCCGCTCGCGGCCGCCGGCCAGTCCGCTCGCGCCCCGCCGCGAGACCGCGCGCCTGTCCCGTCCGCGCTCCGCTCCCGCTCCCGCTCCCGCTCCATGCCGCGACACTGCGACGGTCAGTACCACACGTGCGCATCCGGTGCATCACCTGCGGCGATGCGAGGCGGGAGCAGAGACGCCATATTCCGATTTTCGTGGCAAGAAAGCTCGAGGAGATATGAAATAACGAACTTCGAGCGGTTGCAGGCTTCTGGTTAAAACGACTTCAACGCGCGACCGGTCCTGCCCGGGGCCGGTGGCGGCCGTCTCCCGGAGACGGCAGTGCGGTGGAGTGCGTAGGTACACCCGGACCCGGGGCCGGAGACGGTAGTGCGGTGGAGTGCGTAGGTACACCCGGACCCGGGGCCGGAGACGGTAGTGCGGTGGAGTGCGTAGGTACACCCGGACCCGGGGCCGGAGACGGTAGTGCGGTGGAGTGCGTAGGTACACCCGGACCCGGGGCCGGAGACGGCAGTGCGGTGGAGTGCGTAGGTACACCCGGACCCGGGGCCGGAGACGGTAGTGCGGTGGAGTGCGTAGGTACACCCGGACCCGGGGCCGGAGACGGTAGTGCGGTGGAGTGCGTAGGTACACCCGGACCCGGGGCCGGAGACGGCAGTGCGGTGGAGTGCGTAGGTACACCCGGACCCGGGGCCGGAGACGGTAGTGCGGTGGAGTGCGTAGGTACACCCGGACCCGGGGCCGGAGACGGCAGTGCGGTGGAGTGCGTAGGTACACCCGGACCCGGGGCCGGAGACGGCAGTGCGGTGGAGTGCGTAGGTACACCCGGACCCGGGGCCGGAGACGGCAGTGCGGTGGAGTGCGTAGGTACACCCGGACCCGGTAGTGCGGTGGAGTGCGTAGGTACACCCGGACCCGGTAGTGCGGTGGAGTGCGTAGGTACACCCGGACCGGACCGGGACCGGTGGCGGGCGTTGAAAATTGAAAGTAAACTCCGTCGACGTCGACGAGGCCACCTCATTCATTTACATCGAACACTCGCATTAATTAAATCGGAATCCGAGTTCAATGCATTCGCACTCCCGACAGCGGCACCGCTTACCGCACATAATAATAATTCTAATTTAGTTAGTAGGTACGCAGCGCAGGTTGCTGAAACCGTATCTACTCGCTATTAGCTCGAAGACTAACGAGAGGCGTCCCGCAGCGACCTCCCGACGGCCGGCATTAGCATTAGCTCGGCATTTATATTCAAAGTAGCTTATACCTAATGACAAAGTTCTTACTGTAATATTTATACTTAGTTCGGTCGATTTTACTATCTAGCTCATCTCAGTGGCCCTCCAAACTTACAACATGTTATCATTCATGCATGACACCTATCTCACGCCGCGTGTAAGAATCCAGACCTCATTTGTTGCGATTCAGGCAATGGGTTAAAACTATAGTGCCTAATATTGATACTTTAAGAATACGTCTCTTTCTTTATTTGTTTCTTTCATCTATCGAGCGGATTCAAAGCGGGCGACTTCGATTTAAAAGGGTACTCGGTAGATAGATGAAGTCTTTATCGTACACACCATAAATAATAAGAATTACAAAGGCAAATCTAGAGTCGCGGGCGCACGGTTCCAGGAGGCGGCTGCGTGCGGCGCTGGTGGCGCCCGCTGGTGGCCGAGCTGGTGGCCACGGCGCTGCTCGTGTGGCTGGGCCTGGCGCCCGCCGTGCCGCTGGCCGGGCGGCCCGACCCGCCGCTGGCGCACGTGGCCATGGCGTTCGGGCTCGTGGTGATGGCCAACGCCATGGCGTCGGGCGCGCACATGAACCCCGCCGTGACGCTGGGCGCGCTGGCCGGCGGCGCCGTGCGCGCGGGGCCCGCCGCCGCGCTGGCGGCCGCGCAGCTGGCCGGCGCGGCGCTCGGCGTCGCGCTGCTGGACGCCACGCTGCGCCCGCGCGCGCCCTTCGGCGTCACGCGCCCGGCGCCCGGCGTGGCGCCCGCGGCCGCGGCGGCGCTGGAGGCGGCGCTCACCGGCGTGCTGGTGGCGGCGTGCGCCGCGCTGCGCGCCGAGCGCCGCCCCGACCCCGCCGCGCCCCTCAAGCTGGGCCTGCTGGTCGCCGGCCTGGTGTACGCCGGGGTGCGTGCCGCCCTCCCCCCCCCCCCGCCTCCCCGCGACCCACCGCCCTTTCCAACTTGCTAACGTTGATTATCATATCAATCGCTTCAATTTTCCCCACAAATTATTTCGTTTTTGATCTCATCGCGCAAGGGAACCTCGAGCGCAGTCCTCCCCGTGGCTGGTTGCGCGATTTTGAGCTTACTCTCGTGAGGCCATCGTTCGTTTTGCAATGTTAGCCTGATAAAATATTTAAGCGCAGACGATCGCTCGATAGTTCATACCTAATTATGTTTGTAACATCACCAATAAGAAAATAGAAATAAACGATAGCATCGTGAGAGCCCGCCAATAGCCTAGAGTAGGGAGCGGCTCGCCCGTGGGCCGGTGGCCCCGGGGCCCCGCGGCCCGAGGCCCCATGTGACGCCGTGCCTCCCGCAGGGCGAGGCGACGGGCGCCAGCCTCAACCCGGCGCGGAGCTTCGCGCCCGCGCTCTACTACTGGGACTGGGAACATCAATGGGTGAGTCGATACCACTGCGGCACCGTAGAGTGCTATATATGCACGTACACGTTCTATTCCCGGCCTGGGTAAGCTCGTCGCGAAATCTGTGAATTTAGATTTGTTTCTTTTCAAAAATAAAAGAACGTGTCCCTTATAGGATTGAAGGTGGTTTCCCTTAAAAAGCTCATTGATAGTTTCCACCGCGTGCTGTACGATGTCCCCGGCAGGTGTACTGGGTGGGCCCGCTGGGCGGCGCGGCGCTGGCGGCGGCGCTGCACCGGCTCGTGCTGGCGCCCCCCGCGCCCCCCGACCCCTCCGCCCCCGCCCCCGAGCCCGAGGGCCTGCCGCTCGCGGCCAAGCCTTGATGGGGCCCCGCGAGATGTCGGCGAGTAGGTACGGATTGTCTACCTCACTCGTTACAATAACAGGGTATATTGCCAATAATAATTAACTAATTTTACATTTTAATTAACTTTTTTTTAAATATGCTCAATGTGACAGATGCCCCCTAAAGCCACTCACGGGCGATGTATCTTATGTTACTTCATATATAATAAATGTTGTTAATTTTGGTACCCGTCTCTAGTTTTACTTACCATTCGATGTCGCGCATGATTCAACGTCACGCGCTCCAGCCCGCTGCAGACACAAAGCTAGCTGCAGTATTGCACATCGCTATATACACGCGCGGCTTCGCTCGCGCTGCTCCGCCGTGCTGCCTCGATCAATCGTTAAGATCTTAGTAAATGTTGTGTGCACTCGGTCAAATTTTGCAAACGCAATGTTACGGAATTTCTGAGGAAAGAAAGCCTTTTATATAATAGATTATATATATATAAAATAAAAAAGGCTATATATATCTAATATATATATATTTTTTTTTTTTTTTTTTTTTTTTTTTTTTTTTATGTTAAGGAATGACGTGACGAGCTAGGCGTTCGCCTGATGTTAAACGACACGGCTGCCCATATCAGCTGCAGTGTCACTCAGAACTCTAAAGTATAGAGGTTCGCGTGACACTGCACTGCGCACGTCATCCAGAGACATCAGCACAATCTAGTAATAAGATTACTAAACTGTGAGATCAGATCATAAAGTCTCATTTGCCCAGTAATTTCACTAGCTACAGTGCCCTTCAAACCGGAACACAGCAGTGATTGCGCACTACTGCTTGGCGGCAGAATAACTGGCAAAGCGGTGGTACCTACCTAGACGAACTTTGCAATAAAGTCCTACCACCTAGTATATATATATTACATAGATAGATAGATAAAACTCTTTATTGAAACACCACATTGTAGGATCAATTTACAGGCATAAACTTAGGAATTAAGTGTCACAATGGGCGGTCTTATCGCTTAAAGCGATCTCTTCCAGACAACCCAAAAATGTATTAAAAAAAAAAAACAATAAAAATAAGGACGGTGGTTTTCAGATACAGGAAAATCTATACAAACTATACTTAATGTTAATAAGAAAAAATATATATATATATAAATTAACATATACTAATACATATATAAATATATAGGTACATAAATATATACACAAATACATACATACATACATAAATAATAATAGTAGGAGACATTACAAAAGTAATAAGTACCAACATTACAACAACAGTAGATACTAAATGCGTCGTAGGTTAGAAGCTATAGCGCGAGATTGCGATTAGGTTATATATATATTTATTAGATATATTATTACTATTATATAAAAGGCTTTCCTTCCTTAGAAATTCCGTAAAATTGCGTTTTTTGGTGACTTAAAATTCTTTGAAATATTCACGATCATTACTTTGATTATTATTAACGTTGTGTATTATTTATATTCGTAGGTTTTTGATAGTTCAGGTTTGTGATTTTCCTAGATTGGCGTTGTTGTATTTCTAGATTTTTCTTTGTAACATGTGCAGAACTTTACACAAAGATTTGATTATATATATTCTGAGGTTTTTGATAGTTGAGTTTTCTTAAATTTCTAGATTGTAAGTTCGTTAGGTTGGAATTTTTTCCTGCAGTAAATTTTTCGGTAGGGTTTCCAGGTCAAAGATAGTTGGTTACATATTCATATATAATTATTTCAGTACAAATATGGTTCAAGGTTCACTAAACGTTAATGGTGAAATGGTAAGTCATACCATTATATCGATCGTAGGTGATGGGGCTTGATTCTTTCGATACCTGTCCTATTTAATGTATGGGACTCAGGAACTGGCAATAGACGTCCGTAAACAAATTGTCAGTCATTTAGTAGCTAATTGGCAAGAACTTGCGATATTGTCATATAATGCTGAGTCTAAAAATGCCGCTATGAGAGATCAATGCACGCACGAGATTCCAGCCATTTATTAATTTAAGAGGTTCGAGTTCACAATAAGGCATACAATTTAAGAGGGTTAAGTTAATTTTATTCAGAAAAATTAATGGTTTTTGAGGGAGAGCCCACGCGGGCGAAGCCGCGGGAAGAAGCTTGTATAATATATACATGGAATACCTTCCATCTTCCAACGGTAAGAGCTCCAGGACATTCAATATATTTTGATTGCGGACACTTCCTTCTTCTTTATCGAATAGAACAATATTTTAGTTGTATTTGTGTTTATATCTATATGTATATATTGTATAATGTATGTAAACGAACCCCTATCGCCCGCGGCCCGCGCGCGGATGGAACATTTTCACTTATTCTTTTTTTGTTGTGGTTATCAATGGCAGGTTCTTAATTCTTATGAAAAAAATAACTAACAAAGTTGAGCGGAAAATCAGAAAATGTTCACCACGCGGGTGAAACTGCGAGGCATAGCTAGTATTATGATAAGAACGATCACATTATTCAAGTGCATGCAGTGTACAGCACCAAGCGCGCGGGCAGCAGTAGGCCCATCCGTGCACATGCACATGCACTCGAGCGGCTCGGTCGCGATCTGAGACCGACCGTTCCGCGCGTCCTCCCATCGGCATCAACCATTTAAATCTAGTTTTTGGGATAAATATACAGTTTTTCTCATTAATTAGGACTTTTTATGTATGGACTACGCCATACAATAAAAAAAATTAAATAATCAAATCATAACCGTCGAATTACGGTTTGATTAGTGAGTCGTCGCCTGATAGCTCAGTTGGTAGTAGGTATGCCTTCTGAACTGGAGGGTGTGGGTTCAATTCCCACCCACGACAAACATGCGTGCGATGAACATAGATGTTTGTTCTGTGGCTGCGTCTTATTTTGTATATGTATTTACAAACAAAGAGTGGACGGCTGTTGTCACAGCCGAGGGAGGGGTCCCACCACTTGTCAGTGGTGGGAGCCCTCCCCCCTTCGACATAGCTAACGTACCACTTTAGATACACTTTCAATAAGTATTTCATCGGACTACTTTACACCTCGGGCGTGCGCGAGAACTAAGGTTACGCGCTAGCTCCAACAAAATTTGACAGAGAAGAGAATCCAATCATCTACATTACATTTAGTTTATTACGTAATAATTCAAAAGCGACACTTTACAATCATAACATTTCATAACACATAAACTGATAGCTCCCGTCGGTCGGGCGACGTACCATCGGAAACGTTAACATTACTCGAAACGAACACCCCTGTGTACACACTCATAACCGCTTGAGGATGCGGCGGCGGTCGCGGTCGCGCGGCGCGGCGGGCCCCGGCGGGCCGCGCGGGCGCTTGGCGCGGGGCCCGTCGGGCGGGCCGGCGGGCCCCGCGGGCGGGCCGGCGGGCCCCGGCCCCGGCCGCGCGTGGATGTCGGTGAGCAGCTTGGCGCGAGCGAAGTAGGCGTCGTAGCGGTCGCGCAGCAGGGCGGCCGCCTCCGCGTTGAGCGCCGAGTCGGCGTTGGGCGCGATGAGCAGGCAGCGCAGCGCCAGCAGCGCGTGCGCCAGCCCCAGCTCGGGCTTCCACTCGCGCTTCAGCGTGTTCACGCACACCTCGCCCGAGTCCGCCGACACGTTCGGGTGGAACAGCTTGGTGAGGAAGTAGGCGCGGGGCGGCGCCGCCGGGAACTCGCGGCCCAGCACCAGCCGCACGCGGAACACGCCGCCCCAGTACGGCGTGTCGGCTGCAACCACAAGCGCCCGTTACCGCCGCTCCCGGCCTTACTTTATACTATTCAATTACGTTATATGCACAAGATTTCCTACATTATGAATCCTACGGGTTAGACAGGGATGAATAATTATTGCAAAAAGAAAATTGAACTTATGGAAGGATAGATGAATAATTAGAAATAGCTTAGAGTGATGAATGAACAGCCGAGCGATCGAAACGGAGATGGGATGAATTTATTTCACTATTTTGTCCTATAGTATTATAATGACATCTCTTTCTCGGCTTTCCAAAAGGTGACCCTTTTAACTGCTTTCTGGCATGAGCCTAAATGCCATACCGAATTTGCTGACAAATGGGCGATCACATGTTCTGCAGTACAGTTAACCAGCACTGTTGTAAGTATATCCATAGAAGGACTTGATGCAAGTTTTAAGGACAATGCGTTTTGCATTCAGGTCATCAAACTGCCAAATTTAAAAGGCTTTATGATAACTTTCTTAACATAAGAGTGCCGAATCGCTCCATACACTCCGCTCCACTCCTGTACAGGAGTTCATAGCCCGGAGCACCAAGAATGTGGAAATCAAAATATAAAACCCTACTTAGAACTTGCAAAGGATACATTGCAGTACCAAAATCCATCTGGTAATTTTTTTATAAGTGCAGACAGACATTGTTTTTTACAACAAAACAATTGAATTCTTGGAAATCTACACAATAGCAGAAACCTGCTGCTCATCAAAATAAATAGCAATTTTTAATAATCTAGCTTCAGGTACATCTTTAATTTTAAACTTTAATGGACAAGAAAGTTCAGGTCGTTCATTCAACTGTCCATGATCTGTGCACACTTGCATTACTGCACCACTATCATAAGTATCAAAGAAGCACATGCTAATTTTGCACATAAATTGAAGTTTAAAGTTTGCATTGTAACAGACAGTGACAGATTAAAGAAAATATCTTTAAGGACCTAATGCAGTGAATTATAATAGGGAACTGCATCAGGTGGGTTGACACAAAGTTGATACAAACATGTCCAGTTTGAGAAAGATGAAATTGGAACACCAAACTCCAGTCTGCAAAATTATGACATTGGCAACATTAATAATAGTAAGCCTGGATTAGCTAGGATGTCGCGAGTTAGCGCTCGCGCTAGCAGTGCAGTCGCACAGTATCACCTGGGCCCTCGATGGTGGCGACCACGTCGGTGAGGTCGTCCTCGCGCAGCAGCAGCTTGACGCCGGCGGGAGGGTCGGCCGCCAGGCGCCGCAGCTCGCGCGCCACGCCGCCTAGCGCCTGCGGGCACACGTTCTCCACGTTCGACATGCCGCCGCCTAGCGCCGCCCGCTCCGTGGCCCGCCCAGCTGTACCATCACCCGCGGCAGCAGCTCACGCAGCTCGCTCGCAGCCGAGCGGCACCGCACGAGCGGAATCGCGAACGCTGTGTCTATGCACTGTTCACCAAAAAAGCAAGTGCTCCTAAATCAAGGATTTCATCTAGGTATTTCTCTATCTAACGCAAAATCACTAATTCACAACCAACAAAAACAAAACTACCACAGTCCCACAAACTAGATAGAGATCAGACGGACATGTGAGGAACAAAGGTTGCTAGACTTGAGTTCTCATTCCTCATTGGTTGATGCAAAACGATACATGACATTTCTTATTTTTTTTTTTACTACTAACCCTACAGGCACTGACAAGGTTAAACATAATGCCAAATCTACAATGAATAATAATAATTTCTTTACATAATTTAAATTATAATTTTATGTGCTGGAATGTAGAAAAAAAACTACAGAAAAATCTAAATGACCCTCATTTATTTTTATTCTTCAATTATTTTTTAATTTCGTTAGCGCTATTTTTTTTTCATATCAGGCAGTATTGCACTTTGCAACCTAATTATATCAGTTCCTTTAAAAATTTTGGTCGGTGTTGCACCAATTATGAATGCACAGCGTCAAAGATAATACTGCAATATTTCTTTTCTTCTGGCCTATGAACCTAAAATCAGAATAATATTAGGTCTTTACCTATGAAATTGCCGTTTTGTTTGAAAAAAGTTAAAGTTTTTTTTTTTCGAACTTATTTATTTCTTTTATTCAAAGTAATCACCCCTGCAATCAATGCATCTTTGCCAACACTGTGGCAGTTTATGGATGCCCTTCTTGAAAAAATCAGCAGGACGGGAGACAACAAACTCTTCAAAGGCGTTTTGTACTGCCTCTCGGGAATTGAATTTTTTTCCCGCTAAAAAGTTGTCCAAATTTTGGAAAAAGTAATAGTCGGTAGGCGCAAGATCTGGTGAGTATGGCGGATGAGGGAGAGCTTCCAAACCCAACTCATGCAGCTTAGAGACGGTCTGTTGTGCAGTATGGGGTCGCGCGTTGTCGTGAAGTAGCAGTGGAGACGACCGATTGACCAAAGCTGGTTGCAGACGTGCGAGTTTCGCCATCATTGTGGTCAGTTCTTCAATGTACACATCTGCACTAATGCTCTCGCCGTTTTGTAAAAAGCTATGATGAATCACACCAGCACTAGACCACCAAACTGTGACCATCACCTTTCTAGGGGTCATTTTTCGTTTTGCACATTGCTTTGGTACCGAACCAGGATCTAACCAACTTGCTGAGCGCTTTCGATTGTCAAAAAGAATCCATTTTTCGTCGCACGTAACAATTCGGTTCAAAATTCCTTCATTTCTATGCCTGTTAAGCAGTGCAAGGCAAGTCTCGACGCGTACGTTGCGCTGGCGATCGTTAAGTTCGTGGGGCACCCATCTATCAAGCTTTTTTATCTTGCCAATCTGTCGCAAATGGACCAATATTGTTTTGATGCTAACATCAAAAGCTGCTGCCAGCTCAGCTGTAGATTGAGATTCATCAGCTTCCACAATCGCCTTTAATTCATCATTGTTGACCAAAGTTTCCGGACGAACACGAGGTTCATTTTTCAAGTCAAAATTCCCAGAACGGAACCGAGCAAACCAATAACGGGTTGTACGTTCGTTTGTACAGTTCTCTCCGTAAACGTCGTTGATGTTACGTGTCGTTTGTGCCGCGTTGGTGCCACGACGGAACTCATATTCCATAATTACACGAAATTTCAAAGTATCCATTATGAGGAAAAATGTTGAAATGTAATGAAAATACAACGCCAATCAATAAACAAAAGACTTATATTGTAAATAGAATGTCATATTTTTAAAACAAAATTAATTTGAATTTAGAATTCATAGCCAATCAAAACTTTTTTTTGTTTGAAAAAGTCTGTACTTCAATACGGCAATTTCATAGGTAAAGACCTATTATTATAGATATATTTATTTATTATGCTATATGAAATATGTATAATCTGATATTCAATAGAATGCAAAAAACTATAAAATATGATTTATTCCACATTTTGCCTAGGCATGCTATATAAAATCAAATGTTTATCCGTCAATGAATGATAAAGAAGAGATAAATAGATGAAAAAGTCTTCTATTACGTCTTACTCAGACTTTAATGCCCATCACTGTATACTTTAACTAATCGTCTTATGGCGTTTACACAATATCTGAGGCACTGCATAGATTGTCTAGGCAGGGTATGATAAACAATTGATGGAATATTTTATGCAATACCTGAATTATCAACTTTCCCAGTAAAATATACACCAACTCAAAAGTTATTTCCGAATATTACATGCTTCCTCTTTGATGCAATCAAATATTTGAGGGTTGATGCCAGAATTCACATTTAATTTGGCAACCAACTTTTTAAATGTCGTAAGTGATAGCAAGATAAATATCTTTTGTAAATGGTCCTTGTTTTAAAATTGACAAGGATATCAGCTTCTTATCTAGAGTGAATCTCCATGCTTTCATCTTTTTGGTGCTTATCTTGACTTGCATGTCAAAAAATTTTCTTGCGTATGGATTCATGCCTGGAACCTTTTCCTCAAAAAATTCTTCTGTTGAAAATTTGATTTCTTATATTCATTGTAGATTTTTCTGCATTTCGGAGTTAGTGCTTTTACTGTGTTCACAACCTTATGTTTTTTGTAGCCCTGTTTTTGTATTTTTGTCACTTGTGGATCTGAAAATAATATTTTAAGAATGATATTACTTTTCTAATACATAATTGAATTAATTTGATCAATATTATCTTATTATAAGATTTTAATGTAGAGTAATTATTAAGTATTATAAAAGGTTTATGTAAGTTTCAGTTGCTTGAAAATGTATTAATTCTATTTTAAAATACAAAATATTGTACTAATTCATACAAATTAGTGTAAAAATATAATATAATAAAATAAATATGATAATGTTTTTATGCTAAGCGGACTGTATTCCTGTGACAGATAAACCGTTTTTAAACTCAAAATCTCGAGATTTAAGCCTCATTTCGGTATTTTGAGAATGTATTATTGTAGATAATTTCACGCTGAATCCAACGATACCCATAAGTCATTTTGTGAAAAAAATCAGTTAAACCCTTTTTGTTCTCATCCCCTTCAATTTTCATGTAAAGTAGTAGATTTTAGTAAGTAAAATATGTAAACAGCGATTAGAAGCATTTTTATTGCTTATTTTTTATTAAATCAATGAAAGGATCTATATGTGCAGGCAGTGATGAAACTAAAATGTCTCTTTATTACAGGCTTAAAATATTTTTGAACAAATAGACTATTTTATTCCTCATAAGAGCAATAATTATTTTATGCAGAAAATAACTGATCATCCAAGACTTTAACATTATTTTATATAGCAATATTTAAAATACTAACCTAACAATTGGACTTCATGAATTTCTTGTGAAGATGGCACAGAAGATTTAGGCTGACTTAGATTTGAAGATGGCTCCTGTACATCTGAAATAATTTATATTTAATAAGTTTAGTGGTGGTTCTATCTCTCGTATGCACGAGGCTGTCTGGGTTGGTTACCTCTGCTTCAGTTATTCTGCCACAAATCAATATTACGCAAACATTATAATCTTTCAGGTGGACATCACAGTCAGAGAAATTGCTAGATATATGAGACTTAAGAGCTACTCTCTCAGGGTAGTGCAGTGCTGTGCTGCACAGGGTTCTTTAAAATAATGTTCTGGATGGCACTGCAACTGTGGGCATGTTCTGATGTTGCTAACCATCAGGCAAACAAAACACAAGCCCTTATATTATAGCCCTATATAATGCACAGTCTCTGTGGTGTGGTGGTTGAGCAGGTCGGCTATAACCCGGAGGCGGCGGGTTCGATTCCTGCAGCAGGACAAGTATTTATGACGTTTTACAGCTATGCTGAATTTTCGGAAAATAATAAATAATAAGATTTATTTGAAGTGACATTACAATTACATCTTTGATTTGATTTATAGGTAGATTGTAATGACATTTTTTAATTATTTTATTTTGACATGTTTTTAATTCGTGTATTTTGACATCTTTTTATATTTTGTTATTATTATACAATTTATTTGGGCAATTATAATGATAATAATATATTATATGCATAGTCATACATTTTAAAATAAATTGCTATGTACCTGTGTACCTTAATTTATATGTGACGTGTATTTTTTATATGAATAAATGACTATGACTATGCACAGAAAAAAGCACAAATACTTGTTCTGATCCTCTGTTATGGTCCTCGTAGTTCCAGGGTCTAGATACACCTATAAAATCCTAAGAATCCTAGTTAGGGTCCAGGATCTATGTGTGTGATCGTTGGGTGTTATTCTTATTATTATTACAGTAAAAGCTCTTTATTCGCGGGATAAACGTTCTGTAAATATGCCGCGAATACAGAAACCGTGAATATGGAGCGGTTATTTATATGAGATTATAGGGGATACGTTCCTAGGTGACAAAATAAAAAACAAAAGTAACAAAACAAAAGTATATAAGAATGAATTAAATTGAAGTTTTTGACCATATTGATTAATTATTATCTTCAGGCTTAGGCAATGGTTTGGCAAAGGCGGAACTTAAATTTTTATCAGTTCATTTGACGACGCAGTTACATAGAATATTCGGTTGAATATCTAGATATTAAAATCCTTTTTATCAATGTGTATGTACCGATTAGATCCGCGAATAAAGAAATCTTTAGCCGCGAATATGGGAAATGGTTCGCATTTTCTCAATCCGCGAATAGTGAAAACGCGAATGAAGGAAGCGCGAACAGGGAGCTTTTACTGTATTATATTACCAACTATAAAAACTACAGGAAACAAATTTATTAAAGCATTCTTTACCATTGTTTTTAGACTCCACTTGAGTAGTGAATTCTTTAGGAGGTGCTTTGCAGTATGAGTGGTCAATGTGTTCCTTCTTTGCATATAAATATAAATGCTCAGCAACAGGTTTCACATATTCTGCAAGTAATAACATAAATTAATAAGGAAACACTCAAAATAAGATGAAATAGTTATCTACTATAATGACATGTCACATCTTGGTTTGCTTGCTCGGCTTGATTTTATTAGGTCAATTAAGGGATTTAAACATAATCATTGGTTACTTTGGCTCGAAAACTGCAATAATACCACATGTATGTAGAGGCTAGTATGTTGACTTTGTTGACTCATGGACTTTACGACAAAGATCACAAGATGTGACAACGTATATTTTGAAAATCAGACTTCACTTACCAATATTCGGGTTCAGCGAAGTACCACTGCGAATTTCCGATTCCAGAAACAATGATGGATATGCATTTCTAAGAAGACGTGATTTGGGAGTCACATATCGTGCTTCGAAATGCTTGTGACACACTTGAAGCTGAGCAAGCTCAGCAATATTTTTGCTTCGCAAAGGTTCACAGTTAATAGTCGAGCCACTTTTTGAGTATTTTCTCACACAATAGACATTTATGTAAAAAAGCGTCCTATCTCGAATTCAAACAACCCGGTACACAGCATTTAGTATATATCGCACTGAAGGTCTAAATAGTACAGTCATTGCAGTAAATAAGGAATAGAAATAGGCGGAAATTAATCAACGCAAACTACCTCGCTCAACAGAATCACTACAATGCACAGATTAGGTAGAAATACTTCGTATCTATGCTACAATGACTGTAACAAATAAAATTGACATGTCATGTAAATCAAAATGGCGATTGCTATAAGTTAGAAAAAAAACCGGTGCATGCGGAGAGACAGAGGGGTTCGGGCGGGTGGTATCTGTCACTTATCGTCTTGCTCAAGGTCATCTCAAGGCAACTTTTTTTTCTGTGAAGATTACTACCCGTGCACAGTCCAGTACTAAATTAAATGTCAGTTTAGTTAGCCACAGAGTACATAGTATAGTATTCTGTGCGGAGGACCCATCTAAGTATACCATTTAAAAAGTATTACCCGATTGAGTTGGGTAATTGATAAAGTAGAGAAAAAAGAAAAAAAACGAGTACATTAGACCACACGACTGATGTAAAACTTCTATCACTCTATCTCTCTTGCCCAGACAGTACCTGCCTGCCCAATATACGAAACGTAACTCTTTCCGTCTTCATGTAGAGAGGGAGATACAAGTATATCTCCCTCTCAACTTCCGTTCGCCCCACCAGTTTAACCCCAAGTCAAGCGTGCGTAAAGAAGTTTTACTTGAAAAACGAGTGTGCTTTAGACCACACGACCGAGTAAAACTTTTTTAGTTAAGGTCCATCTACTTATATCATCTATCGGCCAGTATAATTTTGGTTTTGCTTTTTTTAATGTCACCATCTTTACAATTAGCACTCTGGCACACTTTACAAATACCTATATTAGTCATATCGTTATATCAGCATTTTGTGATTTTATGCTCAGTAAGTGATCCCTAAATCTTACAAAAAAAAATGATAGGTAAAGTTTTTTTTTGAACGGGCTAATGTTGTTGGTCTCTACCCACTTTTAGACTTTTTCAGCGTTACCGGGCGGGAGGGCAGGCACTTAAGGCGCCCAGCCGTCAAAAGTGGGAGGCAACTAGCTCAAGGGCACCCCTGGAGTACGAGCCTCGGCTTGGACCGTTGCTAGGATAAAAGGATCGAAAAGAGTACGTCCACTGGAAGAGTGGAGCCTGTTGAAAGTCGCGACCGTTCTAGCTAACCTACAGGGGGTACGTCGACCTGGCTGGCGCAAAACAACATCGTAAATAGTATTAGCAATTCCCAACTTGAAATAATAATTTCGGAAAACACGGCATACAGGATGAAAAAAAACTTGATAGTTTGTACTTGGTAAAAGCTGCGCGAATAAACTTTTATTGAAAAGAAAATTATTGGAGACAATAAGGACGGAGACCCGATTGAGTTCTTTCATTCAAATAGACCATAGACAAGATAGAATATATGAATTAATGCCAAAGAAAATAAAAATTAGTTCCGTTTCAAGACTTTTGCTAAGCTATACAATCCGTAAGGATAATAGTGGAGTTTTGGCGGGAACGCGAAAAAGATTGTGTCACCGCATTGTATTATTTTCCAAAACTTGTGTTATTTTCAGTGTTAGTGCAAAAAATTGGTGGCATTCTATTCGTTAAGTGCTGGATTACAGGCGTGAGTGTGGGAAAATGGTATAGTGATGGTGAAACGTTTCTCTTCGTGTTGTTTCCAAAACTCCATAGAAGCTTCAAGTAAAGTTGCCACCATTTTACTAGGAGTATGACTTTGACTAGACTGTGACTTGACTATATGACTTCGACTGTGACTTGACACATTTTTGCGTGAAATATCATTAACTTGATAAATTATTAATTACTTGACACTGGCTAAATACACAATAGTGTGGAGCCAAAACCAAAGAGTATATAACCACTACGTTTTAAAACATAGTGTTCTGTGTATACAATATAATATGTATTCTGTTAGTCCCACATTGCACACAACAGGAATTATAAAGTAGATTAGAAGTAGTAGCTAATAGCTTCGCCGTTAGTGGTTACATCCTCTTTGGCCTCGGATTGCAGCGGTAAACGGCGATGAGTGAAGGCGGCGGCGAGGCGGAGGAGCGGTTCCGCGTGCGCGTGTCGCTGGAGCGGTACTTCAGCGACGAGCGCGCGCTCGTGTACATGAGCTGCGCGCGCGGGCGGCCCGTGCGGGCGCTGTCGCGGCGGCTGCGGCGCGCCTTCCGCCTGCCGCGGCCCTTCGCGCTGCTGTCGCGCGGCCACCTGCTGCCGCCCGACGAGCCGCTGGCGCTGCTGCACCGCGACGACCCCGTGCAGTGAGTGGCTCCTTGCTCGCGCACTCGTCCGTATTGTATACTCCCGACGTCACGCGATGCTCGTGACTACCTTGATTTGGCTCACGAACTAACCGCTGTGCTGTATGTTGACTTGATGTGTTGTCCCAAAATATTATAAAAAACTTGGACTATCACGTATAGGACGAATATCATAATAAGTAAATAAATTGGTGATTGATATTACGCAAACAAACAAGCCTTTTAGGCTGTACTTGTACATCCTTATTAATAAACACGAACTAGCTTTAGACTAGTTACACCATCTTTTGTCTCTTTCGATCCAGCTAAATATTCCAGTAGCAAAAAAGGACAAGAGCTGAAGTAACTAATCCAAGACTAATACCCATTTATTAATAAGGCTGGTAATGTTTACCATATTTAATTTATCTATTTAAAAAATGAGAAGACTGAGATGCACTCAAGCATGCATATTTTAAGCCTTGAATTAACAGTTATATAAAAAAACCTCTATTTTATTTTAGTAATTTTGCATTGTGCATATTATTGAACACATAAAATTCATCCAAACTTATTTCGAAATTTTTTTATTTTAATATTCTAGTTCACAGAAATGGTTGGCTTGGCTACTTTATAAATACTGGTATTTATTAGAGCTAACTTGATAAAGGTTGTTCTATGTTGGATGATTCCCAAGGAGTCCTGGCTTAGGTTCTATTTTGATCAAGTCCAGTAGCAGCATGAAACTGTCACAAGATATCATGATTTGACCCTGCTCAGCTCGGTGCTGATAAGAGTGGATGCGTGATAGATACTAGTACATTACCTGTGGTATGCAATGACTGCATTGCTGGCCGCAATGACAATGGCCGAGTGTTGAGTAGCGCACATCTAGGCCATCACAGGACCGTCAGTATTGTAACCCTGGATGGATAAGCTGGATATTTATAGAAAAGACAAAAAGTGATAATGATGACCGGGCTGCGCAGCTCGAGGTCATCATAGCGCGGCCAGCAGTGCAGTCATTGAGGACCAACGCTTGTTTACTGCTTTACTCACATAATGTGAGTTGTTTTGTTTGTAAATATAATTATTCATTTAGTTTAATCTTTTTTTGTAATTGATTTTTTAAAACATTTATTATTTTTATTTTTGATAAAAATCTTAAAATCCAATATAATATATAAAATTTTATTCTGATAACTAAAAAGCAAATTTATTTTATGAAACTATAAACCAACCATCACACCATACACAAAAGGAGCATTTTTGAGTAAACATATTAATATAGTCATTATAAATAGGGATAATCCACAAATTGATATTGATGCTTTATTTGTTATGAAAACAATTATGTAACTGTGTAATTTGAGGAAGCGTTAAATTACCATCTTATGAACTTGAGTGGAAACTTTGCATTAATTATTTCAGGGTGATTCCAACGAAGTGGTCCGCGATGTCCTGTCGAGAAGAGAACGTGATAGAAAACTGCGATCAGAAAAGCGAAGATACCTATGTTCTAGTTCCAACCGTGGAGGACACGCCTCCTCGCTCCCCGGGCCCCGCGGGTGAGGCCCGCGAGGCCCGCGAGGCCCGCGAGGACAGCGAGGCGCATGAGGCTGCGGTGCCCGAAGACCTGCAGGAAGTGAAGCGGCGCGCGCTCGATCTGCTGGAGCAGTACTCCGCGCCCGCACACGCAGCCCCGCGCCGCCGCCGCGTGCGCCGCCGCCCTCGCGGCGCCCCCGCGCCGTCCCCCGCGCCGTCCCCCGCGCCGTCCCCCGCGCCGTCCCCCGCCCCCGCGGGGGTGCTCCGCAACCGCTCGAGCAGCCCGCGCGCCGCGCGCCGCGTGCCCGCGCTGCCCGCCGCCGGCCCCGGGGAGGGGGACGCGCGGGGGGGACCTGACGGCTCTGTGACCGACTGAACGTTTGCTGACCGCATTCATCTTAATTATATAATTTTGACATTTTCAATTTTAAGCTTTAGCCGAGTGGTACTATGTGGGTGGTACTGCTATGTATTCTGTGGTGGTACTTATTTTATATAATTTGTTTGCCGAGGGCCTCGAGCCTCGACACGTGCAGTAATGTGACTTAATATTGAATAAATGTACCTATATTCATTACTTTCTAATGATATGAGTAATTTTGTAAAATATAAAATAATTTAAAATAGAATTACAGTTTTATGACTATCGAAGCGTATTTATTTGTATTGTATTGTATTGTTCCAACATAGGGCGAATTCTGTGGTTCCAACACGAAGTCCTTTTAGTGAATATTTTCAATGTCAGTATTGCTGCGTCTATTAAAATGTCTAAATTGTAGATCATCTCTCTTCGCTTGTACCCACTTTGTGATCGATATTTAGTATTTGAGTACTATTACATCTAAATAGATTGAAAACAAAATAATCATTTGGCCTCGAGACTCGTCCAAAAGGATAGTACCCCAGTGACGCCTACTGTAGACTAGGCAGGCAACAATTTTTTTTTTTGGTCTTCAATTTTAGCACTTCAATCGAATGTTGCTTTTCTTGGTGATTATTTGTTGGCTCGCAATCTCTTTTGGACACCATTTTAGTATTCCAACTAGTTTCTTTTCTAACGAAAATGACCCTGGTTGCCTTTTTGGTGTTTCAGATTCCTTTTCGCCGTTTACGATTTTTGACACATCTGCCAGGTCCTGCAACAACGATTCGGCAGTACTAGCAGGGAAATTAGTACTCAGAATTTCCTCTTTCGCTTCACACCCTGCCCTTACGTGCTTCTCATCATTTCGACCTAACTTTTCCTGTGTGACGACCTTAGCAGTACGCTATGGTGGCCCTGGCCAGGGCCTCCCATTTTTGCCTAATGCTACAGTCGTCGCTGAAAGCATTATGTTCCGTGTGGTCTATTTTAGCTCGGACGCAGTTGCAGCACGTTGGGGGAACGCCCGCACGCCAGTCCTCACAATGTTGCTTAAGATGGGGGCCTCCACAGTGGCTGCATTTTTCAGTTGTTTCCTTACAAAAGCGCCGGCCATGACCGTAGCCGAGGCAGAGCGAGCACTGTACTAGCGGGGACTGGTCCTAGACCCTTACCCGCTGCAGGTCTATATGCACCACCTCGGCCTCGATCAGACGCTTATACACCCCTTGGGAGACCCTCATGACCACATGTTTACATAACGGGTTACGTGCCTTTCTTCTATAAATTATTTCCGCATTTTCCATTACCTTGTCGAGGTCATGAAAAACAGTCCCATTCTGTCTTATTAGTGCCTTCATAATGTCCTCGTTAGTATGAGATTGGAGGACATCCTTGAAGACAACTAGTGGGTTTTTGTTTTTCATATCCTCGACTTTAAGGTCGGTTGCGTTCTGCAACTTTGCTTTCAGCATTTCTCTTTCGTCAGTCGTCCTGCATCCTATTATCACCTTACTGTCCTTTGCTTTTCTTATTTTTTCCACAGTTATCCCATCTTCTTTAGCATTAACTACCTTTCTTATTCTTTCTAGAACTTCCCCTCCTGTCTCTGTTTCATCTTTGGCTGTTACTACTACCGAGTGCAACGTTTTTTGCTCGGTAAATTTTCTTTTAGGAGGTCCGGCCACGATACTTGCGTACGTTTGCTTACTTATTGTTTCTGTCATTATTTCGACTTTGTCCGTATTTTCTTTGACTTGTTTAGTATGCTCCTCTAGTTTTTTAATTATTTCGTCTTTCATGCTTTCCATTTTGTTTATGATTTCAGATGTTCCTTCATCTCTTTCATACACCTCTGAGGTAGCGTTTATCTTCTCTTCAATAAGGTCGTTTAGGTCATCAACTTGAGCTCTAAACATGTTTCTGGCCTGTTCTGTATCAGCCAGTTGCTGATTAAGTCGTTGGACCTCTAGCACCATCTTGGCATTTTCCGCTTCCGACTCTCTCAGCAACTGGCAGATTTTTTCAGCCTCTAAGAACACCACGCTTTTGATGCTCGTTTTGGTGTTTCTCGAGCTGTTCATATTAAATTCCAGTCTCTTGAAGCATTCTTCGGCATCGGTGATTCGGGTAGTGTGCTTTCTCCCCAGCTCTGGTGTAGGCCCAGCTTTATCCCTCGGTGTTAATGTAGGGTTCGGTGTGCTGGCTGAGAAATCTGCTGACTTTCTTCGTGTTATTGCAGTTTCTACTGGGCTCTCCGGCGTTCTTTTTGTAGAGGGGAACTCTTTGGCTTGGGTTTCAGTTTCTTGTAAATCCAAACTCCTTCTAACTCGCTGAGGTTGGGATATATTATCATTCCTACTAGAGGGTCCGGCCCTTTCAGTTATCCCATCCGCCTTCAATGGACTTTTAGTCGCTACCCTGCTCGCAGGATTTACCGCCATCTTCTTAGGAGTGTGGAATCCAAACATTTTTGGATTTAGGCGGCAACAGGTTAGTCAATTGGTAATATTGTAAAAGTTGTAAATTTTGTAAATTTTTGTACTTATGTTGTATATATAACAGAATTTTTATTTAATTAATAATTAATTTGTATTTTTTGTTTCAGATCCAGTGGAGTGCTGCTGTCAAAGGTGTCAACAACAGGTAAAGGTAAGTACCAGGTAAGTACACAGTCAATATATAGTACAACAGTAAAATAAAATAAAATGCAATAAAATAATATTTATAAAAGTTCAATCAATTCAGCTCTATGTTGGTAGAGTGTGTTCCAAATCTGTAGTCTATAGATTAAAATAAGTCACGTCCAGTACAATCGTAGCTCAGAAGTATGAAGATACCGTATACACAAAAATTTGTAGAAGAAATAAACTTATAAAAATTTTTAGGGGGTGGGGGGGGATATAGGTAATAGGAGCGGGATACAACTCAATTTTACAATTTATTTTACAATCAAAAAGAATTTATAAAAAATTTTTATTTTTCGTCAAACTCATTTTCCAAACTTTTACTATTTGTATGGGGATATTAATTTTTGAGATAGAGGAGCGGGAAAAATTTTGAAAAATAGGATTTTAAAAGGGGATCGGACGACAGGTTGGGGTCAAAATTTTGCTATCTCCTCCCGTTTTCGAGATATTCGCTTTACAAGATTAAATTTAGTGTTTTGCGGTTTGTAAAATTAGTCCGACCAAAGTAAAATCGAGCGCTTTATGTTTAAAAATCTAATTCTTTTACACAAGTTTAATTTACATATAGACCTACTCTCCACAAAAATTTTGGGGTAGGTTGTCGCTAAAATTCTTTTTAAAAATTTTTTGAAATTTAATTGAAACCGCACAAAATTTAAAATGTCTATAAAAAATCCAAATCTTAACTTTTTTGAAATCCAAAAACGGTTTTCACTTGTCCTCTTGGTTCTCCTTCCGGCTGCGTACTTAGAGTTTCGGTAGCTGCCCTGGATAGCTGACCACGTGTCCACGTGCTACTTGTTTTTTTGCCGTTTTCTCCTTTACGGGAAACGGCAAAAATCTGGTTGAGGTGTCGGAAGATAGGCCTCCCCCAGGCCTATCGAGCCGCACTTAAAAAAGTGGGGGTCAAAGATCTAAATCGTCCAGCGTTCAATTTTGAATTTTTAAAATTTATCACTTTACCACTTTTTCGTGAATAACTTTTAAAACACTTCACTATCTTCCAAACGGTTATCACCAGTGTGACGGCCTCGTTAAGCCGCAAATTTTGGTATGCCGCACGGTTTCGTAGTCGCAAAAAATACCACTTGTTTCCAATTAAATAGTAAATTATTCCACGGAAATTCCCTGGACCGTGGCGTACTCGGCTGAGGTTGGGACGCGACTGGTGGTTAGGTTAGGTTAGGTTAGGTTAGGTTAGGTTGGGGTGGGGTGGGGTGCAATGCCAGGATACCTCCACGAAACCCCGGGTGTTGTAGTTCCTCTTGAATGCTTGCATTCGGGGGGAAGGGCAACACTTGGTTCGGTGCACCCTGGGCAACGGTTAATAACTTCCTTTCGGGGATCTTGTTAGCCGTTGGCTGAATTCCTGGCGGGGCCTCTCTGCGATCCCTATGTCTCGGCATAGGGCGCAGCAGAGAGGCAGGAGGCGTGGTCACAGTCTGTGACTACGCGCGGCGCCCTGGATAGTCCGGGAAGCGGTGGAGCGAGTCGGAGGGTGGTGTGCCGTCGTGGCACTTAGCGCGCGGCAGGGAGGGTCAACTCGGCCACCCTGTCGGGCAGCTGGCGGAGCAGCTTCGGCTGCAGAGGGCCTTCGGGCTGGTGTATGGTGAGCCTGCAAGGCTTGCGGCGCGGCGGGGAGGGTCAACTCGGCCACCCCGTCGGGCATCTGGTGAAAACCAGTTTTTTTTTTTTTTTTTTTTTTTGTCTCGTCTTGTGTTCTGTCCACTCTGTTGTACTTGTTTGTGTTCTCTGTTTCGTGTATTGTGTCGTCCCTACAGGTTGCTGGTCCTTTAACCGGTCCCCCAAAATGGCTGATTCCAATAGAACGTATAAACTACCCCAGGGAGGTAAAGCCGTCTCCGACGGACAATCCTTCCCTCCTCCGGGAGGTTGCCCCACGTATTCTGGGGGGGGCAAGAATCACCATCAACAAACTGTCAAGAGAGGTACGGGTCCCGTTAGGGACGAGAAGGGGCGCTTTATTAAAGTGCGGCCAGCCCTTGACTCGGATGACATCGAGTCGGGCTCGGCGGGCTCCACCATGAGCCTCGATTCAGTCGGGGCGAGTGCGGTGGGGCGCAAGAGGAGGATGTCGGGCTGCGACTCGGGCTCCGACGCTTCCACTCGGGAGCGCAGCCGGTACGAGCCGCTAGCCAGACGGGGGAAAGGTTACCCTGACCGGATGACCGGGACGTCGTTCGGGCTCTCCAAGGGCAAATCGGAGTTGATCGCCTTAAGGCGTGAAGAACACCGATTACAGGCCGAGGAGGACCTGGCGACGCGCATCAGGGAGAACCGCGAGAGGCGGATAGCTCGCCTATCGGCAGGGGATGGGAGCGATCCCATTCCCAGGTCGAGTGCTGAGCTGGTGGGTGCTGTGGTGGACAGCCTCACTATAGTCACGGAGGTTGCGACGAAGTCGTCGAACCTTAAGGGGACTTTTGTCCGATCCCTTAAGGATGCGGCGGCTTCCATTAGGACGGCGGTGACGGAGCTGGCCACCCACTCCGTCTCCGATGAGACTAAGCTTCTCCAGGCCGACAATGCTCGGCTGAAGGCTGAAGTGGGCTGTCTCCGTAAGGAGATGGCTCAGATGAAGCTGGATGTGGAGGAGCTTAGGAAGGCGCAAGGGCAGACGACCCCGGCTCCCTCTACTGCTCGCAAGAGCACGGAGGTTGAGCCACCCTGCCCTGCACCGCTCCCCAGGCGCGAAAGCGGAGAAATCCGCAGTGGCGCCCCACCGGCGAGGGACAGTGAGTTCGAGCGGGAGATCATGGTTCGAGTAGGTACCATGGTGGACGCTCGACTCGAGGCGTTGGCTCAGCGGCTTCCACCGGAGAAACGTTCCCGGCCCCCACTGGCTGCGGATAAGAGACAGGCTCAGGCAGCGAAAGCTGCGGCCCCTGTCTCCAAACCGCCGGTCGGTGAGGGCAAAGGGAAGATGACCCGAGGGAAGCAGAAGAGCGGTACAACGCCTAAGGACGTGACCAAGCCGCGGGTGCTGCCCCCGGCACCCAAGGCGATGACTGCGGCGTGGAGCAGCGTGGTGAAGCGCGGTCAAACCAACGGGGCTGGCGCGGTGCAAACTGCACCGCATACCAGGACTCCGGCGGTGAAACTGCGCCAACCACGATCGTCGGTGGTCACCCTGAATCTGCAGCCTAGTGCTGTGGAGAAGGGCGTGACCTTCAACGAGGTGCTCACGAAGGCCAGGGCTCACGTCCGTTTGCCCGACCTCGGCATCGATAAACCACTGGGTTTCCGAGTTGCGGTTACCGGTGCGCGTATGCTCGAGGTAATGGGTGACGGTAGTGGGCCCAAGGCTGACGCATTGGCGGAGAGATTGAGGGAATGCCTCCCGGCGGAGCTCGTCCGAATCTCCAGGCCGATGAAGTGCGCAGAAATGCGCATTTCCGGCCTAGACGACTCCGTCTCATCGGATGAAGTCGCGGCTGAAGTCGCACGTGTCGGCGGTTGTTCGCCCGACTCGATAAGGTACAGCGAGGTTCGCTGTAACTTTATCGGGATCGGGTCGATGTGGCTGCGGTGTCCGGGGTCGGCCGCCAAAGCGGTAGCAGCGACGGGAAAGTTGCTCGTGGGCTGGGTCTCGGCTAGAGTCCACCTGCTTGAGCCGAAGCCCTTCGTTTGCTTCCGCTGTCTGGAGGAGGGCCACGTGAGGCAGAAATGCCCATCGAAGGTGGACCGCAGCGATCTCTGTTATCGTTGCGGGAAGCCTGGCCACGTGGCCTGCGAGTGTTCGGCCGCGGCTCACTGTGTGCTCTGTGCCGCAGCGAGCCGCAAGGCCGACCACCGCATGGGTGGAAAGGGGTGCGATTCCCTGAAACCCAAACCGAGGCGGAGAAGGCGCGGAGCGAGGGCGGACCGTAAGGCCGCTTCGACTCCAAGCCGCTCTGCTGAGGCGCGGGCGAAGGAAGCGCCGATGTCCGTTGATCCGGGGCCTAGTGCCCCGGGTCCGGGACGTCGGTGATGGGATCTGAGCGGGTGACGAGTGGGTGCTCGTTGCCCGCTTGCATAGGGTCTCCCAAGCCGGACGGCGCACGAGTGCTCTGTGCGCCTCCGAGATGTCCCCGTCGACGTCACGTCCCGACGGTGAGGATGGAGCCGGATGCGGCTGACCGTAGGTAGGGCTGCGGATAGAATGCTAAGGCGACCACGTAGCCCTACTACATGCGGCGGGATGGAGAACCCCGGGTTTTTAGTGGGTATGCCGTTCACTCTGGACGGAGAGTCCCACATATCCACCTGCTCCACCCAGAGTAGGTGGAATCCGTAACGGATTTTCCGGGTCAAAAAAAAAAAAAAAAAAAAAAAAAAAAAAAGGTTGGGGTGGGGTGCAAGGCCAGGATACCTCCACGAAACCCCGGGTGTTGTAGTTCCTCTTGAATGCTTGCATTCGGGGGGAAGGGCAACACTTGGCTCGGTGCACCCTGGGCAACGGTTAATAACTTTCCTTCGGGGATCTTGTTAGCCGTTGGCTGAATTCCTGGCGGGGTCTCTCTGCGATCCCTATGTCTCGGCATAGGGCGCAGCAGAGAGACGGGGAGGGGGCGATGAAGGATCGCCCCAGCGGACCTTCGGGTCGTGGGATGGCCGGCCTTCAAGGCTGGCGGCGCGGCAGGGAGGGTCAACTCGGCCACCCTGTCGGGCACTTTGGGACGGTGCAGTTCTGTCTGCAGAGGGCTTTCGGGCCGAGGGATGGCGGACCTTCAAGGTCTGCGGCGCGGCGGGGAGGGTCAATTCGGCCGCCCCGTCGGGCATGCTGGTGGAAGCCAGTGTTTTGTGTGTGTTTGTGTTGAGTGTTTGTGTTCTTGTGTGTTTTATAGGCAGCCGGCACTTTACGCCGGCACCCAAAACAATGGCAGATTTAAAGAGAAGTAAACTACCCCAGGGAGGTAAAGCCGGCAACGGACAATCCTTCCCTCCTCCGGGAGGCTGCCCCTCGTATTCTGGGGGGGGCAAAAGTCGCCATTTAACTTCAGTTGAGATCGTAGAGTGTCCCAAGGGGGACGAGAAGAGGAGGTCGATGAGGAGAGAGCCCGCCCTGGACTCCGACGACTACTCGTCGGAATCCAGACCCGGCTCCGCGATGAGCATCGCGTCGTCATCGGGACGCAAAAGGAGGAATAGCAGCGGTGGAAGTGGAACCGATTCCGACGGGGATCGGGGCACTAGACCGCCGGCTGCAAGAAGAGGAAGAGGACGCCCACCAACTACCGGCCAATACGTCGGGCTCGCCAAGGCGCAAGCGGAGTTGAACGCACTCAAGCGTGAAGAACTCCGCTTGCAGGCCGAGGCTGAGCTGACGAAATATGTCCGGCAGCAGTCAGAGAGGACGAGAGCTCGCGCTCCGGTTAGGTCTGGAAGTGATTCTGGCCCGAAATCGAGTGGCGAGCTAGTGAGTGCTGTCGTTGACAGCCTCACCATTATCAAGGAGGTCGCGACGAAGTCGTCGAACCTTAAGGGGACACTAGTCCGGAGCCTTAAGGACGCGGCGGCTTCGATCCACGAGGCGGTCACGGAGATGTCTTCTCTCTCCGTGTCCGATGAGAACCGGCTCCTCCAGGCCGACAACGCTCGGCTGAAGGCGGAAGTGGGCGATCTTCGCAAGGAGGTCGCCCAGATGAAGCTGGATATGGAGGAGCTGAGGAGGGCACAGAGGCAGACGGTGGCTCCCTCGGTCGCTCGCGAGAGCGTCGAGGTCGAGCCGATCCGTCCTGCCTCGCAGACACGGCGTGGAAGCGGAGTGATCCGCCGAAACGCCCCAACACCGGATAAGGATGGAGACGAGTTCGAGCGGGAGATCATGGTGAAGGTGGGGACCATGGTCAACGCTCGACTCGAGGCGCTGGCACGCAGGCTTCCTCCGGAGCCGCGTACTCGGCCCCCACTAGCAGCGGACAAGAGGCAGGGTAAGGCAGCCACAGCTGCGGCCCCTGCCCCTGTGCCGGCAGTCGGGGAGCCGAAACGGAAAAGGAAACGGAAGAAGAAGAAGAAGAAGGTCGGTCGGGTCGGTCGTCGACGAAACAGCCCAAGGCACTGCCACCAGCGCCGAAGGCTATGAAGGAGAAATGGAGCGACGTGGCGAAGCGTGGCAAAACCAATGGGTCTGGTGCGGTGCAGAGGGCAACGCAGACCAGGAACCCGGCGGCAAAGCTGCGCCCGCCACGCACGTCGGCCGTCGTCCTGACTCTCGAGCCTATTGCTCGGGAGAAAGGGTTTACGTACATGGACGCGCTCAATAAGGCCAAGTCGTCCATTGTCTTGACCGATCACGGCATACCGCCTCTAAGCTTCCGTATTTCGCAAGCTGGGGCGCGTATGCTGGAGATCAAGGGTCCAGACAGTGTCGACAAAGCCGACTTACTGGCGGAAAAGATAAGGGAGGTACTACCGGCGGAGTTCGTCCGCGTCACCAGGCCGTCGAAGTGCGCAGAAATGCGCATTTCCGGCCTCGACGACTCCGTCACTTCGGACGAGGTAGCGGAGGCGGTCGCGCGCATCGGCGGATGCTCGATCGACTCCATCAGGTATAGCGAGGTTCGCACAAACCTGATCGGAGTCGGCTCGATGTGGCTGAAGTGCCCGATCGCCGCCGCCAAGGAGGTAGCACTGGGGGGCACGCTGCTCGTAGGTTGGACCTCGGCAAGGGTCCACCTGCTAGAGCGCAAGCCCTTCGTGTGCTACAAGTGTATGGAAGTGGGACACGTGAAGGCGAAATGCCCGTCCCAGGTGGACCGCAGCGATAAGTGTTATCGTTGCGGACAGCCTGGGCACGTGGCCAGCTTATGCTCTGCCCCGGCCTGCTGTATGCTTTGCGCAGCAGCAAACCAAAAGGCGGATCACAGGATGGGAGGCAAGGGTTGTAACGCCCTCAAGCCCAAGCCCAAGCAGAGGTTGGGAGACGGAGCGAGGGTGGATCGTAAGACCACTTCGACTCCGGCCCGCCCTGCGAAGGCAAAGGCTAAGGACATGCCGATGTCTGTTGACCCTGGGCCTAGTGCCCCGGGTCCGGGACGTCGGTGATGTCGGGATCGGCGGGTGACGAACGGGGGTTCGTCGTCCGCACGCCAATCGATCCCCCAAGCGGGTCGGCGCACTGGGTGCCTGGTGCGCTGATACCGAGAGGGCACGTCCTGACGAGGACGTAAGGAAGAGTGCCGCGCCTGCGGGCTGTGGCTGCCGCGGACAGGGATACGGAGGAGTCGTACCACGTACCCGCGTCCCTGTCGCGATCGCGGAAGAGAAGGGGCACCCCAGGTTTTTAGTGAGTATACCGCCTCACTTTAGGAGGTGGGAGTCTCACATATCCTCCGGCTCCCCCCGGGGCTGGAGGAATCCGTAATTTGGATTTTCCTGGGTTAAAAAAAAAAAAAAAAAAAAAAAAAAAAAAAAAGGTTAGGTTAGGTTAGGTTAGGTTGGGTTAGGTTTCGATTAGATGTTATTTTGGATTGTGAATTGTGGTTCTTTGTGTGTGCGTAGACTATGCCTAAGCCGTTGAGGGACGCCTCCGGGCGCTTCCTGAGGGACCCTTCCCAGGGACAGCTCAGAGGTCCTCCTCAGGGCCCACCGGTTTTGGTGGACCCTGAGAAGGGCTCTTGCGCTTCCCAGGGCAGGATAGAAGAAGGGCGGGCGGTGGAGTCCGACGACTCCTCCATCATATCGGAGAGGTCGGGCGGACGGGAGACCGCCGACGAGAGCGGTGCTGGCCGGAAACGGCCGTACTCGTCATTCTTCGTGCCTGGGTTTTTGGACTCAGACACGGAGACCGAAGAGACGGCGGCCGCCAAGGTCAATTCGGCGAGGAGAGGCAGGAGGAAGGCCACCCAGGCGGGTCCGTCCAGGGAGTCCTTCCTCAAGCCTGCTCCTGTGGATGAGGAAATGGAGACGCTTCTGCAGGGCAGGAGATATAGGAAGGGGCCGGCCGCTGTGGTTAGCGACGTCGAGCCGAGCACCGGAACTGATTCTGATGCTCGCCCGATGGTCGTTGACCTCAGCGTCCTCAACGCCCAGGAGCTAAGAGCGCGGGCGGGGGAGGAGCTCACCCGCATTCTTGAGGTCGCCAGGAAATCTGGCAACCTCAAGGGTGAGTTCGTCGGCCGCCTCAAGAAGTCCGCGTCGACCCTAGGCGAGGTGGTCGACACCCTGACTGGGAGGAGCGAAGCGGAGGAGACGCGGCGGCTCAGGTCGGAAAATACCCGCCTACGGTTGGAGGTGGAGGCAATGAAGGCGGAGGTGAAGGCGCTTCGTCTTGGCTTCAGTGAGGCCAAGACGGAGGCCGCCACTGCCACCGCTGCCGCCGCCACCGCCACCGCTACCGCTGCCGCTACGCAGAGGCCTGCAGCCCCCTCAGTGCTGGGTGCTGACTTTCTGGAGGAGCTTAAGGGGTCCTTGACTGCCACTTTCGGGCAAATGCTCAATGCCCGACTCGCAGTGATCGAGGACCGCCTTCTGCCTGCAAAGACGGTGCGTCCACCACTGAGGGCGGACGCTAAGAGGGCAGCGGCGGAGGCCGCAAATGCAGGGGTGGCTGAGCTTGCTCGCCAGCAGGCTGAGGTTGCGGGTCCTTCCACAAGGACCCCAAGTACCCAGGTTCCTGAGGGAAGGGAAACCTGGGCCCAGGTGGTGGGAAAAGGCAAGGGGAAGGGGAAGGGAAAGGGAAAGGGGAAGCCCTCTGTTCCCACCCCTGCCCCTGCAGCCCCTAAGCCCCGTGCCCAAACGGCCCTTGCTTCCACGGCCCGTGTCCCTGCTGCCCGTGACCCCGCGGCCCGTGCCCCTCCCGCGGCCCGTGCCCCCGCAGCCCGTGCTCCAACGGCCCGTCTCCCCGCGGCCCGTGCCCCTGCAGCCCGTACCCCTGCTCCAGCAGCAAGGCCGGCAGCCCCCCCAGCTGGTAGGGCTACGACGGTGCTGAAGAGTCCCCCAAAATCCGCGGCCGTGGTGCTGTCACTGCACCCCGATGCCGTGGAAAAAGGGATGACCTACAGCACCGTCCTCCAGACGGTGCAGGATAAGGTTGACCTGCAGGAGCTGGGGATCGAGGAGATCCGCATTCGCCAAACGGCTACGGGAGCCAGGATGCTACAGATCCCCGGCTCCCAAAGCGGGGAGAAAGCGGATCGCCTCGCGGAAAAGCTCCGCGGGGTTGTGATGGAGGTGGCCAATATCACCAGGCCGGTTAAAACCACTGATCTGAGGATCAGTGGTTTGGATGATGCGGCCACCAAGGAAAAGGTGGTGGCAGCGGTCGCACGTGCGGGGGAGTGCGACCCGCAGCTAGTAAAGGCCGGGGAGATTCGCCCTGGTCCAAGAGGGGCTGGCTCCACTCTCGTTTCCCTCCCAGTTGCAGCAGCTAAAGTGCTGCTACAGAAAGGGAGATTGCTGATCGGGTGGAGCTCAGTGCAGGTGGTGGCGCTGGGGGAACGCCCCATGCGCTGTTACCGGTGCTTGGGGCTAGGGCACACTCGCCCTCTGTGCCCCGCGGTGGCGGACAGGGGTGACCTGTGTTTCCGTTGTGGGGAAGCAGGTCACCGGTCGGCCAGCTGCGGGAAGACAGTCCCACGCTGTGCCATCTGCGCAGAGTCGGGGCGGCCCTCTGGGCACGTAATGGGGGGACGCGGCTGCGTTCCCCCTAAGACGAAGGGGAAGGCCACCCGGACCCTGGCCGCCCCAGCTGCCACAAGCCAGGCCGCCCCGGAGGGAGTACGCTCAGTGGCGTACGAGGAAGTTGTGATGTCCGATTAATGGATCAAGTCGGACATCACAACTTCCTCCAGACGAATTTAAACCACTGCGCCAGGGCCCAAGATCTGCTTATGCAGTCCCTGGCGCAGTGGCAGATAGACGTGGCGGTCGCCGCGGAGCCGTACTATGTCCCCTCCCAACATACGTGTTGGGCTGGGGACCTGGACGACTCCGTGGCCGTCGTTGGGCGGTCCGGCGGGTCCACCCCCCTCTCGGTTGAAGAAAGGGGGTCAGGGTATGTGGTGGCAAGGTGGGGGGAGTATGCGATTGTCGGCGCATACTTCTCCCCCAATAAAACCGCTGCGGAGCTGGAGGTCTTTGTGGACCTCCTAGCCGCGGCGGTGCGGAGACAGGCCCCCCGTCAGGTCCTCTTTATGGGGGACCTGAACGCCAAGGCCCGGGATTGGGGCAACCCCTCCACTAACCCTCGCGGCGAGATCGTGAGGGAGTGGGCGGTTGCCACAGGACTGACCCTGCTTAATAGAGGGTCGGTCCACACGTGCGTGCGGCAGCGCGGGGGGTCCGTGGTGGACGTCTCGTTCGCCACCCCCGCTGTCGCAGCACGTGTCCGGGCCTGGAGGGTGTTGTCGGAGGTGGAGACTCTCTCGGACCACAAATACATAAGGTTCGAGATCTCCACCTCCAACAACCGAGGGAGGCCCCTGCGGGTGGCGCGTTCGGTCTTCCCGCGCTGGGCTATTAGTCGCCTCGACGCCGAACTGGCAAAAGAGGCGGCTATAGTCCAGGCTTGGCAGGCTGGCCCCGCGCACCCGGAAGTGGACGTTGCGGCGGGCCACTTCCGTGCGGCAGTGACGGCCGTGTGCGACACGGCCATGCCGAGGGCCCGCCGCCGCCCCGAACGCCGCCAGGTGTACTGGTGGAACCCGGAGATTGCCGATCTTTGGGCCACCAGTTCGGCGGCGAGGCGGGCCTACGTGCACCGCAGGAGGAGGCGCAGGGGCCGGACGGACGAGCAGCTGTCAGCTGAGGAGCTGGCAGCTGAGGGCCGGCTGTACGGTGCCTACCGCGACGCGCGGTGGGACCTGCAGCTGGCCATCGGCCGAGCAAAGGCGGAGGGCTGGAGCGAGACGCTGGAGGGCCTCAACAGGGACCCGTGGGGACGTCCATATAGGGCTGCCCGGAACAAGTTCCGGGGCCAGACGTCCCCAGTCGCGGAGTCCCTGGAGCCGGAGCTCCTGGGCAGGATGTTGGAGGGGCTCTTCCCCGACAGAGATCCCCTCCACAACCCTCCGACGATGGCGCCGTCCTTCCCCTTCCCCGAGGCAGACTCGGCGGACTCCATCCCGCCTCTGACGGAGGCGGAGATGGAGGTCGCGGTCGCACGCCTACGGGGCAAGAGGACCGCCCCGGGTCCTGATGGGATCCCGGGGCGGGTCCTCAGGATCGCCCTGGAGGAGATGGGCGATCGGCTTCGGGAACTGTTCGACGCATGCCTCACGTCCGGACGGTTCCCGAAGCCGTGGAAGGACGGCCGATTGTGCCTGTTGCGGAAGGAGGGTCGTCCTGCTGACTCCCCTTCCGCATACAGGCCCATCGTCTTGCTGGATGACACGGGTAAGCTGCTGGAGCGTGTGGTAGCTGCCCGTGTCATCCAGCACCTGGAGGGTACTGGGCCTGGGCTGTCGGAGGCCCAGTATGGGTTCAGAGCGGGGCGGTCTACTATAGACGCCCTGCTCTGGCTCAAGGAGTGGACGCAGGAAGCGGTCGGCGGGGGGGAAAAGGCGTTGGCTGTCTCGCTCGACATAGCCAACGCCTTCAACAGCCTCCCACATGGAACGATACAGGAGGCGCTGCGTTACCACGGAGTGCCCCTGTATCTGCGGAGGCTGTTGGCCGACTACCTCCAGGACCGCGAGGTCCTGGTGGAAGGGCGCGATGGTTTGAGGCACCGTCGCGTCTCCTGCGGGGTTCCACAGGGGTCGGTACTGGGACCGATCATGTGGAACATTGGCTACGACTGGGTGCTGCGTGGCACGCTGCCTGCAAACATGCGGGTTGCGTGCTACGCAGACGACACCCTGGTCGTAGTCAAGGGGAGGGACCTCAGGGAAACGGTGCGGCTGGCCACGGTGGGAACAACCCTCGTGGTCGACCGCATCCGCTCTCTGGGACTGGAGGTTGCCCTCTCCAAGACCGAGGCCCTGTTGTTCCACGGGCCTCGGGGGGGACCCCCTCCAGGAACGCGGGTGCTTCTGGATGGGGTCCCGGTCCCGGTTGGGACCCAGATGAAATATCTGGGTCTCATCCTGGACGGGAGGTGGACTTTTGGGGCCCACTTCACTCAACTGGCCCCAAAAGTTCTAGGAGCGGCCGCCGCTCTAGGGAGGCTGCTGCCCAATGTGGGTGGCCCGAACGCCACGTGCCGCCGGCTGTACTCCGGAGTAATCCGGAGTATGGCCATGTACGGGGCACCGGTCTGGGTGGACGCCCTCGGTCGCAATAACAAGGCCCTGCTGCGTCGTCCGCAGCGGGTCATTGCGACGAGGGCGATCCGCGGATACCGGACGGTGTCCTGGACGGCGGCATGTGTGCTGGCCAGTGATCCCCCCTGGGAGCTCGAAGCGGAGACCCTCGCCGAAGTTTACCACTTCGTGGCGGCGAGGAGGTCCCGTGGAGAGCCCCCAGCGTGGGGGGAGGTCAAGCGCCTGCGAAAGCAGGCGCGGGCCGCCCTGTTGCGGCGGTGGACGGAGGACCTGGCTCCACCGGTCCCTGGACAGAGGACGGTGGAGGCCATCCGCCCGGTCCTCCGGGAGTGGGTGCGGCGGCCCTTTGGGTCGCTGACGTTCCGTTTGGTGCAGGTGCTTTCCGGACATGGATGTTTCGGAAAGTACCTGCATCAAATTGCGAGACGGGAGGCGACCCCGGCCTGCCACGAATGTGGGGCGCCAGAGGACACGGCGCCCCACACGCTGGAGGTGTGCGCTGCTTGGGACTCCGAGCGGCGCACACTTTCAGCGGTCGTTGGCCGGGACCTCTCGTTGCCGAGCGTGGTGAAAGCCATGCTCGGCAGCGAGAGTGCGTGGCAGGCCACGGTCTCCTTCTGCGAGAGGGTGATGACGCAGAAGGAGGCCGCGGAGCGGGTCAGGGAGGATAATACCAACTCTGACCCCCTCCGGCGCAGACGGGTGGGGAGACGGAGGAGGCGCTTCATTGAGCGCTTTCTCCATCCCCCGTAGTGGGGCCAGTGGCGGAGAGTCGGGGGACTCTCCGCTGCACTTACATGGCCCCACACGTCTGGTGGGCAACTGAGGTGAAAGGTTGCCCACCCACTGGCGCAGAGGCCCGGAAGGGCCTACCGCCGGGGCGAGATGGTTAATGCAGTGCGTCTCCATCTCGCCCCATCCCGGCGGCGGTCGGATCACGGGGGGGTTTTAGTGGGTTCGAGTCCCACATACCCCCTGCCACCACCCCCGTGGTGGCAGGGAAGTGCGAGGGCATTTCCCCCCCTCAAAAAAAAAAAAAAAAAAAAAAAAAAAAAGGTTGGGGTGCAATGCCAGGATACCTCCACGAAACCCCGGGTGTTGTAATTCCTCTTGAATGCTTGCATTCGGGGGGAAGGGCAACACTTGGCTCGGTGCACCCTGGGCAACGGTTAATAACTTTCCTTCGGGGATCTTGTTAGCCGTTGGCTGAATTCCTGGCGGGGTCTCTCTGCGATCCCTATGTCTCGGCATAGGGCGCAGCAGAGAGACGGGGAGGGGGCGATGAAGGATCGCCCCAGCGGACCTCCGGGTCGTGGGATGGCCGGCCTTCAAGGCTGGCGGCGCGGCAGGGAGGGTCAACTCGGCCACCCTGTCGGGCACCTCGGGATGGAGCAGTTCTGTCTGCAGTGGGCCTTCGAGCCGGAGGATGGCGGACCTTCAAGGTCTGCGGCGCGGCGGGGAGGGTCAATTCGGCCACCCCGTCGGGCAACTGGTGTATTCCAGTTTTGTGTCTGTCTCGTCTTGTGTTTCTTGTCCAGCCTGTTTGTTCTTGTTTGTGTTTCTTGTTTTGTGATTGTCGATCGGCTGCCGGGCCTGTAAGCCGGCACTCCCAAATGGCTGACTTAAATAGAATAGATAAACTACCCCAGGGAGGTAAAGCCGTCTCAGACGGACAATCCTTCCCTCCTCCGGGAGGCTGCCCCTCGTATTCTGGGGGGGGCAAAAGTCACCATACAACTGCGAAGAAGAGCGGAGGTCCCGTCAGGGATGAGAAAGGACGCTTTATTAAAGCGCGGCCAGTCCTTGACTCGGACGACATCGAGTCGGGCTCGGCGGGCTCCACCATGAGCCTCGATTCAGTCGGGGCGAGTGCGGTGGGGCGCAAGAGGAGGATGTCGGGCTGCGACTCGGGCTCCGACGCTTCCACTCGGGAGCGCAGCCGGTACGAGCCGATGGCCAGACGGGGTAGAGGTCGCCCTTCAGCGACCAGCGAGTTTGTCGGGCTCTCCAAGGCCAAAGCGGAGTTGATCGCTCTTAAGCGTGAAGAACTCCGCGTCCGGGCTGAGGAGGACCTGGCAATCTCGATCAGGGAGGACCGCTTAAAGCGGATAGCTCGCCTTGAGGCTGGGGATGGGAGCGATCCCATTCCCAGGTCCTCGGCTGAGCTGGTGAGTGCTGTGGAGGGCAGCCTCACCACAATCGCCGAGGTAGCATCGAGGTCAACGAACCTTAAGGGGACCTTCGTCCGATACCTTAAGGAGGCGGTGGCCTCCATCAAAGAGGCGGTCACGGAGTTAGCTACCAACTCCGTGTCCGACGAGACTAAGCTTCTCCAGGCCGACAATGCTCGGCTGAAGGCTGAAGTGGGCTGTCTTCGCAAGGAGATGGCTCAGATGAAGCTGGATGTGGAGGAGCTTAGGAAGGCGCAAGGGCAGATGTCCCCGGCTTCCTCTACTGCTCGCAAGAGTACGGAGGTGGAGCCACCCTGCCCTGCACCGCTCCCCGGGCGCGAAAGCGGAGACATCCGCAGCCACGCCCCATCGGCGAGAGACGACGAGCTTGAGCGAAACATCATGGTTCGAGTAGGTACCATGGTGGACGCTCGGCTCGAGGCGTTGGCTCTGAGGCTTCCCCCGGAGAAACGTTCCCGGCCCCCACTGGCTGCGGATAGGAGACAGGTTCAGGCGGCGAAAGCCGCGCCCCCTGTCTCCAAACCGCCGGTCGGTGAGGGTAAAGGGAAGATGACCCGAGGGAAGAAGAAGAGGGAAACAACGCCCAAGGACGTGACGAAGCCTCGGGTGCTGCCCCCGGCACCCAAGGCTATGACGGAGGCGTGGAGCAGCGTGGCTAAGCGCGGGAAAACCAACGGGGCTGGTGCGGTGCAAAGTGCACCGCAGACCAGGACTCCGGCGGTGAAACTGCGCCAACCACGATCGTCGGTGGTCACCCTGAACCTGCAGCCTGGTGCTGCGGAGAAGGGCGTGACCTTCAGCGAACTGCTCGTGAAGGCAAGGGCTCGCATTCGCTTGCAAGACCTCGGCATTGACAGGCTAGTTTTCCGAGTTGCGGTTACCGGTGCGCGTATGCTCGAGGTAGCGGGTGACGATAGTGGGCCCAAGGCTGACGCCCTGGCGGAAAAGATGAGGGAATGCCTCCCGGCGGAGCTCGTCCGAATCTCCAGGCCGATGAAGTGCGCAGAAATGCGCATTTCTGGCCTAGACGACTCCGTCTCATCGGACGAAGTCGCGGCTGAAGTCGCACGGGTCGGCGGTTGTTCGCCCGACTCGATAAAGTACAGCGAGGTTCGCTGTAACTTTGTCGGGATCGGGTCGATGTGGCTGCGGTGTCCGGTTTCGGCCGCCAAAGCGGTAGCAGCGAAGGGAAAGTTGCTCGTGGGTTGGGTCTCGGCTAGAGTCCACCTGCTTGAGCCGAAGCCCTTCGTTTGCTTCCGCTGTCTGGAGGAGGGCCACGTGAGGCAGAAATGCCCATCGAAGGTGGACCGTAGTGATCTCTGCTATCGCTGCGGGAAGCCTGGTCACGTGGCCTGCGAGTGTTCGGCCGCGGCTCACTGTGTGCTCTGTGCCGCAGCGAGCCGCAAGGCCGACCACCGCATGGGTGGAAAGGGGTGCGATTCCCTGAAACCCAACCCAAGGCGGAGAAGGCGCGGAGCGAGGGCGGACCGTAAGGCCGCTTCGACTCCAAGCCGCTCTGCTGAGGCGCGGGCGAAGGAAGCGCCGATGTCCGTTGATCCGGGGCCTAGTGCCCCGGGTCCGGGACGTCGGTGATGGGACCTGAGCGGGTGACGAGTGGGTGCTTGTTGCCCGCTTGCATAGGGTCCCCCAAGCCGGACGGCGCACGAGTTCTCAGTGCGCCCCCGAGATGTCCCCGTCGACGTCACGTCCCGACGGTGAGGATGGAGCCGGATGCGGCTGACCGTAGGTAGGGCTGCGGATAGAATGCTAAGGCGACCACGTAGCCCTACTACATGCGGCGGGATGGAGAACCCCGGGTTTTTAGTGGGTATGCCGTTCACTCTGGACGGAGAGTCCCACATATCCACCTGCTCCACCCAGAGTAGGTGGAATCCGTAACGGATTTTCCCGGGTCAAAAAAAAAAAAAAAAAAAAAAAAAAAAAAAAAAAAAAAAAAAAAAAAAAAAAAGGTTAGGTTAGGTTAGGTTAGGTTAGGTTAGGTTAGGTTAGGTTAGGTTGGGGTGCAATGTCAGGATACCTCCACGAAACCCCGGGTGTTGTAGTTCCTCTTGAATGCTTGCATTCGGGGGGAAGGGCAACACTTGGCTCGGTGCACCCTGGGCAACGGTTAATAACTTTCCTTCGGGGATCTTGTTAGCCGTTGGCTGAATTCCTGGCGGGGTCTCTCTGCGATCCCTATGCCGTGGCATAGGGTGCAGCAGAGAGACGGGGAGCGCGCGGTCACAGCCTGTGACCATGCGCAGGACTTGCAACGGCGCCCTGGACAGTCTGGGAAGCGGTGGTGCAAGTCGGGGGGCTCGCGTCGGCGTCTCGGCCATATGCCGAGTAGCGGCGACGCGAGCGAGCAGCTTTGCTGCAGCGGACCTTCGGGTCGCGGGATGGCAGGCCTGCAAGGCCTGCGGCGCGGCGGGGAGGGTCAATCCGGCCACCCCGTCGGGCAGTCAGAGGAAGCAGTTTTGTCTGCTGAGGACCTACGGGTCGGAGTGTGGTGCTGTGGCGAAAGCCGGCAGCGTGGAGTAGTCCGCACAAGCTACTCTCCCGGCAACCTTGATGCCTTCCGCAACAACCCTCGTTGCGTGATAAGAGGATACGTGGGGGTATTCAAGGCCCGAAGGGGGCTTGCCTTAACTGGCCGGCCCCAGAGAGAATGGAAAACTCGACATAAACCCGTGAGAACACACGTAACACCCTGCGGATACCTGGGGACCTCCGCAGTATGTACCCTTGTCCCCCGGAATGGGAGTAACCCGGGGGATCGACCTGTATATCGGCCCGACTCGTGGGAACAACAAATGATGTCTGAAAATATAAAAAAACCAAGCGATGTAAATGTTAAATATAGCAGAAGGGCGCCGGGCGCCAAAGAGGGAAACAGCGACGCTGAGTGTCAGCTGTTTAAAAGTCTATCGGAATCATCCGATTCCGACGTGAGCCTAAAGACTGTGTCGTCAGGCTCCGTCAGTGGAGGGCTCTGGCGGAAACGCCAAAGAGCAGCCGTGGACGGGGACTCCTCAGACGAGGTTTCCACGCCCAAAATGGCGACAGCGCGGCGCGGTCGAGGCCGCCCGCCAACAACCGGGCAGTACGTCGGCCTGGCGAAAGCCAAGGCCGAGCTGAACAAGGCCCGAGAAGAGGAGCTGCGCTTAATCGCAGAAAAGGAGATGGCAGAGGATCTGCAGAAGAAAAAAGAGGCGAATATCGCCTTCTTTAAGAAGGCAGGTCCGGATCCTCTGCCAGAGGAGGAGGTGCGAGGGAGAGATGCCGCCCAACTTGAGTGGATGGTGCTGGACTCCGTGGACACAATAACTAAGATTGCCACGAAGTCCAGCAATCTGAAGGGGACGTATGTCAAGGCCCTCAAAAAAGCGGCGGGCATCATCCGGGCCTCCTTCGAGGAGACAAAGGAGAGGGCCATGACGGAGGAGGTGCGCCTCCTCGTCGCGGCCAACAAACAGCTCACGTCGGAGCTTAAACAACTCCGACGTGAGATGGAGGAGATGCGAGCCTCCCAACAGAGGCCCACACCCGTCCCGGCTCCGCCGGTGCAGCCAGCGGCGGCAGTCCAGCCTGCAGCCCTTGAAGACGTGCTGCAAAAGGTCATGGTGCAGGTGGGCACCATGATCAGCGCACGCTTTGAGGGCTTAGAAGATCGGCTTCTCCCTGAGAAGCGCCTCAGGCCGCCGCTGGCCGCCGACAGGCGTAGAGAAAAGGCAGAACAGCTGCCAAGTACGTCGGCTGCCCCCCAGGCACCGACAGTTGAGCCACAGCCCGGCCCATCCAAAGCTGCCAAGCCCAAGAAGGGCAAAGGCAAAGGCAAGGGTGGCCCTGCTCCTGTCGCCGTGGTGCCAGTGCCGGCCCCAGCTCCACCCCCTCCAGCACCGTTGGCCTGGACGGAGGTGGTGAAGAGGAAGAAGAAGCGCGCCGAAACCTCTGGCCCTGCCAATCCCCGACCAAGGTCGGTGGCCCCGGAGCGAGCCCAGGTCGTGAGGGCAGCAAGGAAACCTGCTCCTCTCACAACCCTAAAGGCAAAGGCGGCCAAACTCCGCCCTCCCCGCACAGCAGCCGTGGTAATCACGCTGCTGCCAGGGGCGGAGGAGAAGGGTTTGACCTACTCCAAGGTGCTCGCGGAGGGCAAGCGATGCGTAGACCTCGGCGCGCTGGGAGTTCCCCCCCTGAGGATGAGAACGGCGGCCACAGGGGCCCGCATCCTCGAGGTCCCTGGGGCCGAAAAGGCTCAGAAGGCAGACTCCCTGGCTGAGAAGCTAAGGGAGACCTTCCAGGGGGTGGAGGAGATCCGAGTCTCCAGGCCGGTCACCATGACGGATATGCGGGTGAGCGGACTGGACGACTCGATCGGGACCGAGGAGCTGACGGAAGCTCTCGCCAAGGCTGGAGGGTGTCCGACCCAGGAGGTCAAGGTCGGCACCATTAAAACGGGGCCAAGAGGTATGGGGTCTGCAGTGGTGCGCTGCCCCACAACGGCAGCAAAGAACATTGCGGCCGGAGGACGGCTCCTCGTCGGCTGGGTCTCGGCCCAAGTCCAGATTCTGGACGCGAGACCCCGCCGATGCTATCGGTGCCTTGCAATGGGCCACGTCAGGGCCCAGTGCAAGTCAGAAGTTGACCGCAGCGATGAATGTCATCGCTGCGGTCAAAAGGGTCACAAGGCCAGCGATTGTGCCGCCCCCCCACACTGCACTGTTTGTGCAGCTGTGGGCAGGGCCGCAAATCACCTCTCCGGGGGCAAGGCATGCGCCAAGCCCCCGACGAAAACAGAGCCGCGACGCAAGTCCGCTGCGACTGAGGCTAAGGCCAAGTCGCAGCCGACTCCTTCCGTAGCCACAACGGAACAGGCGGTGCGCATGGAGGAAAGTTAGTATGGCCCTAACTTTCCTCCAGGCGAATATCAACCACTCTGCCCGGGCCCAGGATCTTTTGCTCCAAGCCCTGGCAGAGCGGGTGATACAAATAGGTGTGGTCGCCGAGCCCTACCGAGTTCCGCCCAGGTCCGATTGGGTGGGGGACCTGGACGGCTCGGTGGCAATCACGGCCCAATCGCCGGCGCGGTCTTGTCCCTTGAAGGCGATGGCTGGGGGCCGAGGATACGCCGTCGCAAGTGTGGGGGAGATGGTGATTGTGGGGGTGTACCACTCCCCTAACAGGCCTCTCCACGAGCTCGAAGCCCTCCTCGAAGAGGTGGGCACGGTCGCGAGCAGAAACCGTCCCAGACCGGTTATTGTCCTCGGAGACCTCAACGCGAAGTCATCCGCGTGGGGATCTCCGATGACAGATGCGCGGGGTACTGCCGTCGCGGAATGGCTAACCGCGACGGGCCTGTGCGTCCTTAACCGGGGGACGGAGCACACGTGCGTGCGCCGACGGGGTGGCTCAGTGGTCGACGTGACCTTTGCCACCCCTGAGCTTGCACGACGCGTACGTGACTGGGAGGTGCTTGTGGACGAGGAGACGCTCTCCGATCACCGCTACATTCGGTTCAGCGTCTCCTCGCCCACAACCTTCGTGGAGGGGCCTGTTGGGTCCGGCCCGAGGTGGGTCCTTAAACGCCTGGACTCGGAGGTGCTGCAGGAGGCAGCGATTGTCCAGGCGTGGAACGCTCCACCTGCGGAGCCGGTCAGTGTAGATGCCGAGGCGGATGCGCTTTGCGAGGCCATGGCGCGCGTGTGCGACGCAGCCATGCCCCGCGCCAGGGCCTCGCAGACCAAACGCCAGGTGTATTGGTGGTCGGACGAGATTGCAGAGCTCCGCCGCCGCTGCGTAGGGAGGCGCCGCCGGTACCAGAGGTACCGCCGCAGACGGCGCCGAGAGACGGAGGAGCTGGACCACCTTTACACCGCCTACAGGGAGGCATCGAAAGCCCTCCGTGTCGCCATCGACGAGGCCAAGGCTAGGGCCTGGCGGGAGCTGCTGCAAACGCTCGAGCTGGATCCGTGGGGAAGGCCGTACAGGTTGGCGAGGCAAAGGCTTCGCCCCTGGGCACCCCCGGTGACCTCAACGCTCACGCCTGCAGTCCTGCAGCAGGTGGTCGAGGGACTGTTCCCTGTGGCCCCAGGGACCGAGTTCGTCCCTCCCACCGCGGTGGTCGATGGCGACACGGAAGGGCTTGATTCACTCAGCTCCCCTTCTGAAGTCTCGGAAGGGGAGCTGGGCGCAGCCATCCTCAGGATGAGGGCCAAGAACACGGCGCCGGGCCTTGATGGCATACACGGTCGCGCGTGGGCCCTCGCTGAGGATGCTCTAGGGCCTCGAATAAGGGCACTGTTCGGCCGCTGCCTCGAGGAGGGGAGGTTCCCCCGGCGGTGGAAGGGGGGCAGGCTCGTCCTCATTCGTAAGGATGGGCGCCCTGAGGACGAGCCTGCGGGTTACCGTCCGATCGTGCTGCTTGATGAGGCCGGCAAGCTACTGGAGCGAGTCGTCGCTGCCCGCCTTATCAAGCACCTGGAGAGGACTGGTCCCGACCTAGCGGAAGAACAGTACGGATTCCGGAGAGGTCGCTCGACGCTTGATGCTATTGCACGTGTCCGCGACCTCTCCGTCGAGGCGTGCTCCAGCGGCGGCGTCATGTTGGCGGTGTCTTTAGACATCGCCAACGCCTTTAACACGCTGCCCTGGAGCACAATTTTGGAGGGGCTGAGGTATCATAGGATACCTCAGTACCTGCAGCGCCTCGTCGGGGACTACCTCTCCTATAGAGAGGTAGTCTTTCCGACGATGCAAGGTGAGGGACGTAGCCCCATGACGCGCGGCGTTCCACAGGGGTCTGTTTTAGGGCCTCTTCTGTGGAACGTCGGGTATGACTGGGTCCTTCGGGGCGCTAACCTTCATGGCGTCGGCGTCATTTGTTATGCCGACGACACGCTGGTTACCGCCCGGGGAAGGACTTTCAGAGACGCGTCCATCCTTGCCACCGCCGCAGTCGCTGCGGTGGTGGCCAGGATCCGACGGTTGGGCCTGGAGGTGGCGCTCCACAAATCCGAGGCCATATGTTTTCATGGGCCTCGGGGGGCGCCACCTGCAGGCTCCAACATCGTCGTGGGGGGAACCTCCATTGCTGTCCGCTCGTCGCTCAAGTATTTGGGCGTCGTGCTTGACAGCAAATGGAGGTTCGGAGAGCATCTGCGGCGGCTGTCCCCCAAGCTTATGGGGACAGCCGCCGCATTGAGCCGGCTACTCCCGAACCTGGGAGGCGGAGGGGGCACCTGCCGCCACCTTTACATGGCGGTAGTGAGATCGATGGCCCTCTACGGCGCTCCGATCTGGGCCGGATCTTTGAGTCCCCGGGAGACCTCTACACTCCTGAGGGCTCAAAGAGTCATGGCGGTGAGAGTGTGCCGGGGCTACCGCACACTCTCACACGAGGTGGCCTGCATCCTCGCGGGCTCCCTTCCATGGGACCAGGAGGCGGACGTCCTAACAACCGTGTACCAGCGAAGAGCCCGCGCACGGACCGAAGACCTGCGGCCTATGCCGCAGGAGGTCGCGCACTGGCGCACGGAGGCCAGGGCGGCTGCTCTGGTCGCATGGAAGGAGCGGCTCCCGCTGGGACTCACGCGGAGGGGGGCTGGAGCACAACGCCTTATTGAGGCGATCCAGCCCGTACTCGAGGAGTGGGTCCAACGGGAGCACGGAGCCCTGACCTTCCGCCTGACGCAGGTCCTCTCGGGGCACGGGTGCTTCGGGAGATACCTGTGTAACGTGGCCAGGCGGGAGGCGACCCCGGCATGCCTCCGGTGCGGCTGTGCAGAAGATACTGCGCAGCACGTGCTGGAGACGTGCCCGGGTGAGGAGGAGCCGCGACGGTCCCTAGTCGCGGTCGTGGGGACAGACCTTTCGTTGCCGACCATCTTGAGAAAGATGCTCGACGACGAGAGGTGCTGGGAGGCCATGGCCTCCTTCTGCGAGACTGTTGTTTCTCAGAGGGAGGCCGAGGAGCGGGAGAGAGAGAGAGACCCTCTCGCTCCTCCGCTCCGGAGGGCGCGGACACGGAGACGGGCTAACCGGGCCCGGACTCCGTCTCCGCTGGGAGGACCTGGGGCGCCGGATGTGGGGACATCTGGCGTCCCACACTAGGGATAAGGTCCTCCAGAATGGAGTCGATGCCCTTCATGTTCCAGGGCATCGCTCGAGGAGAAAGGAGGGGCTTTATACACCCCTCCAGGGAGGGGGCTTTCTACACCCCCCCCCCAGAGGAGGGTCCGCTGGCTTACACGGCGGACAACAGCGCTGGCAGGGCCGCGGAGCATGCGCAAGCGGACCCGTAGCCCTGCTACCAGCTGAGCAGGTGGAACATCGTGGAGGTTTTAGTCGGTATGGGTGCCTTACTGGCATCGAGCCCGACACTACCCGTGGCCGACCCAGCCGCGGGTGTGCGTAAATGCATTTCCCCCACGTAAAAAAAAAAAAAAAAAAAAAAAAAAAAAGGTTAGGTTAGGTTAGGTTAGGTTAGGTTAGGTTAGGTTGGGGTGCAATGCCAGGATACCTCCACGTTGCCTCGGGTGCTGCAATTCCCTCTTAATGCTTGCATTCGGGGGGAAGGGCAGCACCTGGACCGGTGCACCCTGGGCAACGGTTAACAACTTTCCTTCGGGGATCTTGTTAGCCGTTGGCGAAATTCCTGGCAGGGGGGGGCCTTTCTGCGATCCCTATGCCTCGGCATAGGGCGCAGCAGAGAGGCGGGGACTCGCACCGTCGCATCCTTGGCATGGGAGGCGGTGGTGCGAGTCAAGGCGGCCTCTCGTTGTCGAGCAATTAGCCATGCTCGACAATGGGAGGACCGGGGAGGTGGTCCCTCTTCTGTTCGCAGGGGGGGGACCAAGGAGCGGGGGAGGGAGTGTCCTATCGCTCTCTCGCTCCAGAGGGTGGGGCGATGTCCAGGAGTAAGCGGCATCGCCCCTGGTGAGGGAGGGGCTTAAAAGCCCCTCCGGGAGGGGGCTTTATACACCCCCCCCCGAGGAGGAGCGCGCGCCGTCACCTTTGATCGGAGGGGCGACGGTGGCGCGCTAGTGGGCAGCAGGCGGCTGCAGGTTCGGCCTCTCACCGTCGATTCGTTGCTGCGTCCGTCTCGACGAGGAGAGGCCCGGGGAGGTAAGGGGCGGGGGAGAGAGATTGCCATCCTCTCGCTCCCCCGCTCCAGAGGGCGGGGGCGATGCCCCGTTGTAGCCCCGGGACATCGCTATCGCTCTCGCGAATTGAGGAGGGGCTTTGTACACCCCTCCGGGGAGGGGGCTCTATACACCCCCCCCCGTGGAGGAACTCGCGCCGTCGTCTCCCTGCCAATTGCGGCAGACAACGGCGCGAGTTAGGGGCGAGGGAAAGAGAACGGAGTACTCTCTCTCCCCCGCTCCTGAGGGCGCGGTGACGGAGCCGGGATTAAATTCCTGACTCCGTCCCTGCGGCGGGGACTCGGGGCGCTGGATGTGGGCCATCCAACGTCCCAAACAGGGTCCCCCAGTGGAGTTGGTGCCCCAGATGTTCCGGGGCATCACTCGAGGAGGAGGAGGGGCTTTATACACCCCTCCGGGAGGGGGCTTTATACACCCCCCCCCGAGGAGGGCTTGCTCCTGCACGGAGCGAGCAACAGCGCAGGCGGGGCTGCGGAGAATGCGCAAGCGGGCCCGCGGCCCCGCTTCCAGCTGAGTAGGCGGAACATCGTGGAGGTTTTAGTCGGTATGGGTGCCCCTTCCGGGCATCGAGCCCGACACTACCCGTGGCCGACCCAGCCGCGGGTGTGCGTAAATGCATTTCCCCCACGTTAAAAAAAAAAAAAAAAAAAAAAAAAAAAAAAAAAAAAAAAAAAAGGTTAGGTTAGGTTAGGTTAGGTTAGGTTTTTTTTTTTTTTTTTTTTTTTTTTTTTTTTTTTCCCTGTCCGGGCGCATGGTCCGGCCTGCGAGCTATTTGACCCTAACATTATCAGGGGTTGGGGTTCTTTGTTTATTAATTTGAACAACATTTAGCTTTTATTTCACTTACAGCTATCATATATCTATTAATCTTAGATCTAATACATTTTTCATCTTGGTATATCTATAACAAATTCTTAGTCTATTTATGTTTTCTTACAATTTACATCCTATTTTACATCTTTACACTTACTTGTAAGTCAACTTACATATATTAAACAATATATATAATTGACTTAATTATTTATCTCCTTATTTCTATTTATTACACTTGTACATATTTTAACACAATATTTTAAAAATTTGTCTCTGATCTCATCCTCTCTTATTATTTCTGCTATACTTTCAGATAAAATCTTATGATTTATTACCTGTTCCAGGTCAAAGCGACTTTGACCGTACATTGGGCAGTCTGTGATAACGTGAATTGGTGTTTCCTTTTTTGTTGTGTCACATGGACATGATGGGTTACTTTTCAGTTTGAAGCGGTGTAGGTACTCAGAGAACCCACCATGTCCAGTCATAATTTGTGTTATCGTGTTGTTTATATTGAGTGTCCTTATAATTTTGTAGGAATGTATGGCGTCAGGGAAAAAGAGTTTGGTAACCGAAGCAGTGTTTCCCGTTTTGTATCTTCTGTTCCATTCGTCAAGCGTTGCCAGTCTTATTTGGCGCTTGGCGAATGAAACTGGACATACATCATAACTGGGCCGGGTTTTGATGTTTAAGGCCGCATCCTTTGCAAGCTCATCTGCTCTCTCATTCCCTTTGAGTCCCGCGTGTGCCTTAATCCAGTATAAATGTACTTTTTTGTTTTGTGTCGTGCACTGTGTAAGTTTGTTACGGATGTTGACTACAAGGGGATTGAGAGAGCAGCCGCTTGCAAGGGCTTGTAGTGCTGATCTTGAGTCACTGTATACTCCGAAAGTTTCTTCAGAGCTTTTCGAAATCTCGTCCACTGCTTTCGATATGGCCAGCAATTCGGCCTGGTACACTGAGCAGTAGGATGATAGCTTAAATTTCCGGCCTTTGGTTTCCGTAGCATTTTTCCAAATGGATAAGGCTGCACCTACTTTGCCATCTATTTTGCTACCATCTGTGTACAGTTCGACTATTTGTCCGTTTTGTTCCACGAGCTCTTGTGTGTCCAGGTTCATGAATTGCAGGTCCATATTTATTGCTGGGTGAGGAGTATCAGCATAGGGGGTTCTCCGTTCGATCTCTCTATCTCCTAGTACCTGCTGGGACTCCCCTCTTCTCACTTTATACAGGGCAGCTGCCTCTTGTATCCTGAGATCGAGGGGAAGCATCCCAGCAAGAAGTAGTGCCGAGTTCAGAGAGACCGTCCTGTGAGCTTTGCAGATTTTTTGTGCGAATCCCCTCTGAACTTCGTTCAACTTTTTCTGAATATACAGTTTCTTTGTAGACTCTGCCCAGACTGATGCAGCATATGATATGATAGGCTCTATTGCGGCGACATAGATGGTTCTGACTATTTCAGGGTGGAGGCCCCAGCTGGCTTTTGCGGCTTTGGAAAGATGCTTATAGACGTTCAGCGCTTTTCTGCATATATATGCCGCGTGTGTTGCGAACGTTAATTTCTCATCTATCCAAAGCCCCAGAAGCTTCAACTCTTTAGATATGTTAATGGGGACCCCTCCCATGCTCAGGCGTGGGACATCATGTTTAAGTTTCCGGGTGAAGATCATGGCATTCGTCTTTTGCGGTGCGAATTTTAACTTATTCCTGATGCCCCACTCCTGGACAAAGGCGAGGGCACCATTTGCCTTTTGTTCCACCTCCAACGCTGTGTTGCCATCGAACAACAAAACTATGTCGTCCGCAAATGCTTGGCAATATTCTCCTCGTGTATGCAATCCTTTTAGTAATGGGTCCAATAAAATGTTCCATAGGATTGGTCCACCTATGGAGCCTTGCACGCAGCCTTTCGTTGTCTTCCTGGCCACTTCTTCGCCTGCGTACCTAACTCTGACCTTTCTATCCTCCAGATAATTGTCAAGTACTCTGCGTAGATTCAATGGACACTTTTCTTCCGCAAGTCTGAGTCTGATGGCCGGCCACCAAGCATTATCGAAGGCCCCCTCTATATCCAATGAAACGAGTGTTATAAGTTTCCTTTCTTTCAACTTATCTTTTATGCGGTTCATCAGGTCATAGAGGGAGTCTTCGGTGCTTTTTTGTGGTACAAAGCCATACTGGTAAGGGCTCATTTTTGGTACTAAGTGCCATTTGATTCTATTTATCAGCATTTTCTCCAGGACCTTTCCCATCACTGGCAATAGTCCTATTGGCCTGTAGGATTTCGGAACTGTGTAATTATCCCTACCTGGTTTTCTCAGAATTACTACAGTTGCCTCCTTCCAGGATGTTGGGAAATATCCCAATTGTAGGCATTTGTTGGCCAGCGATAGAAAAAGCCCTGGAGATAGCTGTATCGCTCTCTTGACAATATCCGCAGTCAGACCATCGGATCCAGGTGCCTTTTTGGGATTGAAGCTGTCAATGGCTGAATTGAGTTCTGCAGGGGTAAATGGTGGATCATTCTCTTCAGTATGATCCGCTACATTTACTTGTTTAGCCAGCGCTCTAATCCTTCTCTGTTCCGCATTATCTTCCTCTGCCTTATCCTCAGGATAAAACGTTTCTGCCAGAAGTAGCGCGGAACTTCTGCAATCCAATGTTTTGCCCTCGTTGGTAAGTGGAAGGTCTTCCTGACGTTTGGTGGTTCTTCCTATCACTCTGTAGATGCCTTCCCATACAGTCTCTCTGTCTTGCTTTTCACAGAACCCCTTCCAACTCTGTGTTTGTGCGTTTATCTCTTCCTGTTCATATTTTTCCTTTGCTTGCAGATACTCATCAACAACCCTCTCTCTACGGTGTGGCGCTGCACAGCGTATCCTGCGCTTTCTGGTGGCCACCTCCCTCTTCAACTTGGCGAGCTCCTCGGACTTCCACGATAGTTTGATTTTTTGTTTTTGTTTAAGTTTCGGTATACTTTTATTTGTCGCTTGTTTTACTACATTTATAAATTTATTAACTGTATTTTCCAAATCTTTTTTGTTTTCTATCTTATTAATATCCGTTGTATTTAATTTGTGTTCTTCTGACAGCTGTGTTAATTTCGTATGAAACCGACCCCAGTCTGCTTTTTTACTATTGTAAATTCTTGTTGTCCTCGTTATATCTAATCCTTTTGATTTTGTCATTTTAATTTTGCAAACTATCGTGTTATGATCCGAGGTGGTCATCCCTTCGTCAAGGGTCCAGGCTTCCACCAGATCGAGCAGGCTCGCACTGCAGGCCGTGACGTCTACAAAGCTGCTGTATACCTTTCCTCCTCGTACTGTAAAGAAAGTTGGAGAGGTGTTGTTATTAAGTATCTGCAAGTTCATGTCTTCAAAAGCTCCTGCTACTGCTTCACCCCTGACATCTGTTTTTGGGCTCCCCCACCATGCGCTCTTTGCATTTACGTCTCCTCCCAGGAGCACATATTGATGTTTGTGGAAGTGTCTAATAATCTTGTTGAGATGCAAGAGGTATGGCTCGATTGGTTTAGGGCTTTCGTAGGTGTCTGGCTCAAAGTACAGTGAGATGACAAGGATCTCCCAGGCCTTCGTCCTGACCCTCACTACGACTATGTTAGTTGTTGTGTAGTCCGGGCACTGGATGACGTCCAGGTCGGAGTCGAAGACGACTATTGCCGCTTTTACCGGGCCGTCATCCGCCACTATGCTCTGGTAGATCCTTGCCCCACCATAGCTTTTCATTTTCCCTATTGATCCAATGTACGGTTCCTGTAGTAGAGCAATGGCCATCCCTCTGTTACTGGCTTCTAGCATTAGGTCGTTAGTGGCTGCCTCTTTTCTTTGGAGGTTAGCTTGCGCTATTGTGTACAACCTCATCTTGTCTACTGGAGAGTGCGTTGAGGTGCCCTTAGCAGTACGCCACGGACGATCTTGCCAAGGTGTCCCACTTTCGCCTCACCGGGCATTCGTCACTGAATGCATTGTGGTTAAACTTTTCTATCTTGGCACTCAGGCAGTTGCAGCAGGTTGGCGTTGTCGCTGCCATCCAGTCTGCGCAGGTTGCCTTCATATGAGGGCCCCCACAGTGGCTACACTTTTCTATTTTCTCCGTACAGAAGCGTCGACCGTGCCCGTAGCCCAGGCATAGTGAACACTGAACCAGAGGGGACTGGTCTTCGACCTTTACCCTCTGCAGGTCAATGTGCACAGTCCCGGCCCCGAGCACGATCTGCCACAATCTTGGGGATACCCTGAGTACCACATTGTTGGTATGTGGATTTCTAGTTTTCTTCTTGAACGCAATTTCCATTCTGTCATCTTCTTTGCTTAAGTCCCTGAAAACACTTTTGTTCTGGTTTCTTAGGGCTCTTAGTATGTCTTCATCACTGTTGATGTGAATCACGTTCTTCAAAACTACCAACGGATCCTTGTTTTTGATGTCTTCTACACTCAGTTCCGGTGCTCCGTGGAGTCTCTCCTTTACTTTTCTTCTTTCTTCTTCTGTTCTGCATCCTATTATAACTTTCTTATCCTTAGCTTTCCTTATCTTTTCCACTACTACTCCTCCATCACTGGCGTTCATCACTTTCCTAATTCTACTAAAAACCTCTTCTCCAGTGTCGTTTTCATTTTTAGCAGCTACTATCACCGAGTGCAAAGTTGGTTGAGATGGAATTTGCACTCGGGAGGCAGCTGCTACACTGGCATAACTTCTCTTTTCTAAAGTCATCTTCAGGTCTTCCATTTTTTCATTATTAATTTGTATCACTTCCATGTTTTTATTCATCATGTCCATATGTTTCTGTATCGTTTCTTCCCACTTTTTATTTAGGTCAGTTTCTTCCGGTTTTTGCATCTTTTGTTTTTCGGTCTGTGATATTTCTGCAGATTGCTCCAGTTCCGATTCCGGTCTACCTTTGGCTGAGCTCGCTTCCTTAACCAGTCGGAAGAGCTGATCTACGGTCTCTAAGACTGCATTTTTTATATCACCCTTTAGATTTTTTGACTGGTTCATATAATTTTTTGCTTTATTAAGCCATTTTCTCGCCTCCACTACCCGGTCTACTGATTTTGTTCCGCTTTGTGTCGTAGGGCTGGTTTCTATATCAGCTCCCAGTCGTCGAATTGCAGGATTTGGTTTTGGCAGTCTTTTCTCCTGGGTCTTTTGGGGGGGACTTAGGCTGGTTCGGCTACATCCCGGTTTTGCAGTCTCAAATATGTCGATGCTCTTTCTTACACTCTGCGTTTGAAGAGCAGGTAGAGTTGGGGATGCCGTTGCCGGCGGTGCCTCGCTCTCACTCCCAGGTCCGGTCAGAGTCATGGTACGATTTAGGCCCTGTTCCGGTTTTTTCGGGGTACGAAACATGTTGGTGGGGACAGGGAATTGGTAATCGATGGTGTTAATATATTTAATTTTAGTGTAAATTTGTATAAGTAGTAAATAGTGTAAATTGTAAAATTGTAAAACAATTAAATGTAAAATGTGTGTGAATTTCTTGTCCTAATCTATATCCTTTCTGTTTCAGGTTTCTGTTCGTCGAGCTTCGGTCAACCCAAGCAGCACTTCGCGGTACGAGGATGGAGTTTAAGGTAGGTACAGGTAAGTACAATGTTAAAGTTATACCCACTAGTATTATTTTAGTCCAGTAAGTGCTCCTAAGTTGAGTTCAGCAATACATCAAATACACAAAAGCTTACTTCTAGGTAGAGTAAAGTTCTACTAGGAAACGTCAGGTAGGGTAATCTCCACCTATTTCAATATTATACTTCTATAAGCTTAGCCTAGTCCAAAAATTGTCAGTTTAGTCAAAATCTTACACAATGTTAAAATTTTTAGTCAAAAAATTTTGACTCTACATAGAGTCCGTTCCATTAATACTTATATCTAATTAACTTAGTCACGTCACAAAAAGTTTTATCAAAATCGGCCGTCAATTGGCGGAGATAGGGCCTTCCGAAGTTTTTTAATGTAAAGAGGGGGGGTTAAAAATTGGGGGGGATGAATACTACTGTTTTACACGTTTTATTAGTCACAGAATACAGATTTACAAAAATTTTGGTTTTTCTATAAAATAATTTTCAAAAGTTTTACTTTTTGTATGGAAATATTTTTTTGATGATAGGGGGGGGGAAAAATTTTTAAAAATTAAAGGAATAACGGGCGAGTTTTTCTCAATATCTATCCTACGGATAGATATAGAGGTTGATGCCAGAATTTGGCTATCTCCTCCCGTTTTAAAGTTATGACAATTACAAAGTTAATTTTCTATTTTGCGGTTGGTAATTTTACAATAACATGAATAAATTCGAGCGCTTTAAGTTTAAAAATCTAATTTTTTGACAATTATTTACAACTAATAGAGGCCTACCTTAAGGCAAAAATTTAGGGTAGGTTATCGCTGAAGAATTTAAAATAAAATTTTTTGAAAATAAATTAAAACCGCACAAAAATTTTTAAAGGCCATAAAAAGTCCAAAAACTTAGCTTTTCGAATAGAAAAAACTTCTCCCACTGTCTCCTCCGGGTCCTCTTCCTGACTGCGTATTTAGTTTTCCGCTGGCTGGCCTGGATGGGTGACCTCGTGGCCACGTGGTACTTGTTTTTTTGCCGATATCTCCGCAGTGGGGACCGGCAAAAATCCAATTTGGCCACGAGGTTATAGGCCTCCAGCGGGGCTCCCGATCCGCACTCAAAAAAGTGGGGGTCGTAGATCGTTTGACGCCAGCGTTTAATTTGGAAATTTAAAAAATTTACACTTTTCCACTTTTTCACAGATAACTCTTTAGCCACTTCACTGCCGTCTGGGCGGTTTCCACAAGCGTGTCGGCCTCGTTTTGCCGCAACTTTTGATATATCACTCGCTTTTCAAGTCGCAAAAAATACCACTTATTTGTAATTAAATTGGAAATTATTCCTCGGAAATTGCCTGGACCGTGGCGTGCCGGGCTGAGGTTGGGACGCGACTGGTTAGGTTAGGTTAGGTTAGGTTAGGTTAGGTTTAGATGGTTAATGCAGTGCGTCTCCATCTCGCCCCATCCCGGCGGCGGTCGGATCACGGGGGGGTTTTAGTGGGTTCGAGTCCCACATACCCCCTGCCACCACCCCCGCGGTGGCAGGGAAGTGCGAGGGCATTTCCCCCCCTCAAAAAAAAAAAAAAAAAAAAAAAAAAAAAAAAAAAAGGTTAGGTTAGGTTAGGTTGGGGTGCAATGCCAGGATACCTCCACGTTGCCTCGGGTGCTGCAATTCCCTCTTAATGCTTGCATTCGGGGGGAAGGGCAGCACCTGGACCGGTGCACCCTGGGCAACGGCTAACAACTTTCCTTCGGGGATCTTGTTAGCCGTTGGCGAAATTCCTGGCGGGGGGGGGGGCCTCTCTGCGATCCCTATGCCTCGGCATAGGGCGCAGCAGAGAGGCGGGGACTCGCACCGTCGCATCCTTGGCATGGGAGGCGGTGGTGCGAGTCAAGGCGGCCTCTCGTTGTCGAGCAATTAGCCATGCTCGACAATGGGAGGACCGGGGAGGTGGTCCCTCTTCTGTCCGCGGGGGGGGGACCAAGGAGCGGGGGAGGGAGTGTCTTATCGCTCCCTCGCTCCAGAGGGTGGGGCGATGTCCAGGAGTAAGCGGCATCGCCCCTGGTGAGGGAGGGGCTTAAAAACCCCTCCGGGAGGGGGCTTTATACACCCCCCCCCGAGGAGGAGCGCGCGCCGTCGCCTTTGGTCGGAGGGGCGACGGTGGCGCGCTAGTGGGCAGCAGGCGGCTGCAGGATCGGCCTCTCACCGTCGATTCGTTGCGGTCGTCTCGACGAGGAGAGGCCCGGGGAGGTGGGGGGCGGGGGAGAGAGATTGCCATCCTCTCGCTCCTCCGCTCCAGAGGGCGGGGGCGATGCCCCGTTATAGCCCCGGGGCATCGCTATCGCTCTCGCGAATGAAGGAGGGGCTTTGTACACCCCTCCGGGGAGGGGGCTCTATACACCCCCCCCGTGGAGGATCGCGCCGACGTCTCTGAGGGCCGGAGGCGGCGGCGCGAGTGGCAGCAGGTGGCTGCAGAATTGGCCTCTCACCGTCGACCGTCTTGCTAGGAGCGCTCGACGAGGAGAGGTCTGGGGAGGGGGCTTTATACACCCCCCCCCGTGGAGGAGCTCGCGCCGTCGTCTCCCTGCCTATTGCGGCAGACAACGGCGCAAGCTAGGGGCGGGGGAAAGAGAACGGAGTACTCTCTCTCCCCCACTCCTGAGGGCGCGGTGACGGAGCCGGGATTAAATTCCTGACTCCGTCCCTGCGGCGGGGACTCGGGGCGCTGGATGTGGGCCATCCAACGTCCCTGAAAACAGGGTCCCCCAGAGGAGTTGGTGCCCCAGATGTTCCGGGGCATCACTCGAGGAGGAGGAGGGGCTTTATACACCCCTCCGGGAGAGGGCTTTATACACCCCCCCCCGAGGAGGGCTCGCTCCTGCACGGAGCGAGCAACAGCGCAAGCGGGGCTGCGGAGAATGCGCAAGCGGGCCCGCGGCCCCGCTTCCAGCTGAGTAGGCGGAACATCGTGGAGGTTTTAGTCGGTATGGGTGCCCCTTCCGGGCATCGAGCCCGACACTACCCGTGGCCGACCCAGCCGCGGGTGTGCGTAAATGCATTTCCCCCACGTTAAAAAAAAAAAAAAAAAAAAAAAAAGGTTAGGTTAGGTTGGGGTGCAATGCCAGGATACCTCCACGAAACCCCGGGTGTTGTAGTTCCTCTTGAATGCTTGCATTCGGGGGGAAGGGCAACACTTGGCTCGGTGCACCCTGGGCAACGGTTAATAACTTTCCTTCGGGGATCTTGTTAGCCGTTGGCTGAATTCCTGGCGGGGTCTCTCTGCGATCCCTATGTCTCGGCATAGGGCGCAGCAGAGAGACGGGGAGGGGGCGATGAAGGATCGCCCCAGCGGACCTTCGGGTCGTGGGATGGCCGGCCTTCAAGGCTGGCGGCGCGGCAGGGAGGGTCAACTCGGCCACCCTGTCGGGCACTTCGGGACGGTGCAGTTCTGTCTGCAGAGGGCTTTTGGGCCGGGGGATGGCGGACCTTCAAGGTCTGCGGCGCGGCGGGGAGGGTCAATTCGGCCGCCCCGTCGGGCACGCTGGTGGAAGCCAGTGTTTTGTGTGTGTTTGTGTTGAGTGTTTGTGTTCTTGTGTGTTTTATAGGCAGCCGGCACTTTACGCCGGCAACCAAAACAATGGCAGATTTAAATAGAAGTAGATTACCCCAGGGAGGTAAAGCCGGCAACGGACAATCCTTCCCTCCTACGGGAGGCTGCCCTTCGTATTCTGGGGGGGGCAAAAGTCGCCATTTGTCTTCAGTTAAAATCGTGGAGTGTCCCAAGGGGGACGAGAAGAGGAGGTCGATGAGGAGGGAGCCCGCTCTGGACTCTGACGACTATTCGTCGGATTCCAGACCCGGCTCCGCGATGAGCATCGCGTCGTCATCAGGACGCAAAAGGAGGAACAGCAGCGGTGGAAGTGGAACCGATTCCGACGGGGATCGGAGCGCTAGACCGCCGGCTGCAAGAAGAGGAAGAGGACGCCCACCAACGACCGGCAAATACGTCGGGCTCGCCAAGGCGCAAGCGGAGTTGAACGCACTCAAGCGTGAAGAACTCCGCTTGCAGGCCGAGGCTGAGCTGACGAGCTACGTAAGGGAGCAGTCAGAAAGGACGAGAGCTCGCGCTTCGGTGAGGTCCGGAAGTGATTCCGGTCCCAAATCGAGCAGCGAGCTGGTGAGCGCTGTCGTTGACAGCCTCACCATTATTAAGGAGGTCGCGACGAAGTCGTCGAACCTTAAGGGGACACTAGTCCGGAGCCTTAAGGACGCGGCGGCTTCGATCCACGAGGCGGTCACGGAGATGTCTTCTCTCTCCGTGTCCGATGAGAACCGGCTCCTCCAGGCCGACAACGCTCGGCTGAAGGCGGAAGTGGGCGATCTTCGCAAGGAGGTCGCCCAGATGAAGCTGGATATGGAGGAGCTGAGGAGGGCACAGAGGCAGACGGTGGCTCCCTCGGTCGCTCGCGAGAGCGTCGAGGTCGAGCCGATCCGTCCTGCCTCGCAGACACGGCGTGGAAGCGGAGTGATCCGCCGAAACGCCCCAACACCGGATAAGGACGGAGACGAGTTCGAGCGGGAGATCATGGTGAAGGTGGGGACCATGGTCAACGCTCGGCTCGAGGCGCTGGCACGCAGGCTTCCTCCGGAGCCGCGTATTCGGCCCCCACTAGCAGCGGACAAGGGGAAGGGTAAGGCAGCCAAAGCTGCGGCCCCTGCCCCTGTGCCGGCAGTCGGGGAGCCGAAAAGGAAGAGGAAAAGGAAGAAGAAGAAGAAGAAGGCCGGCGCTGGTCCTTTACAACCAGCGTCGGCGAAACAGCCCAAGGCACTGCCACCAGCGCCGAAGGCTATGAAGGAGAAATGGAGCGACGTGGCGAAGCGTGGCAAAACCAATGGGTCTGGTGCGGTGCAGAGGGCAACGCAGACCAGGAACCCGGCGGCAAAGCTGCGCCCGCCACGCACGTCGGCCGTCGTCCTGACTCTCGAGCCTATTGCTCGGGAGAAAGGATTCACGTACATGGACGCGCTCAATAAGGCCAAGTCGTCCATTGTCTTGACCGACCACGGCATACCGCCTCTAAGCTTCCGTATTTCGCAAGCTGGGGCGCGTATGCTGGAGGTCAGTGGTCCGGACAGTGCCGACAAAGCCGATTTACTGGCGGAGAAGATTAAGGAGGTAGTACCGGCGGAGTTCGTCCGCGTCACCAGGCCGTCGAAGTGCGCAGAAATGCGCATTTCCGGCCTCGACGACTCCGTCACGTCGGACGAGGTAGCGGAGGCGGTCGCGCGCATCGGCGGATGCTCGATCGACTCCATCAGGTATAGCGAGGTTCGCACAAACCTGATCGGAGTCGGCTCGATGTGGCTGAGATGCCCGATCGCCGCCGCCAAGGAGGTAGCGCTGGGGGGCACGCTGCTCGTGGGTTGGACCTCGGCAAGGGTCCACCTGCTGGAGCGCAAGCCCTTTGTTTGCTTCAAATGTTTGGAGGAAGGTCACGTACGTGCTAAGTGCCCATCCAAGGTGGACCGCAGCGATAAGTGCTATCGCTGCGGACAGCCTGGACACGTAGCCAGCGTATGTACCGCTGCGGCTCGCTGCATGCTCTGTGCGGCAGCGAATTGTAGCGATGACCATAGGATGGGAGGCAAGGGTTGTAACGCCCTCAAGCCCAAGCCCAAGCAGAGGTTGGGAGACGGAGCGAGGGTGGATCGTAAGACCACTTCGACTCCGGCCCGCCCTGCGAAGGCAAAGGCTAAGGACATGCCGATGTCTGTTGACCCTGGGCCTAGTGCCCCGGGTCCGGGACGTCAGTGATGTCGGGATCGGCGGGTGACGAACGGGGGTTCGTCGTCCGCACGCCAATCGATCCCCCAAGCGGGTCGGCGCACTGGGTGCCTGGTGCGCTGAAACCGAGAGGGCACGTCCTGACGAGGACGTAAGGAAGAGTGCCGCGCCTGCGGGCTGTGGCTGCCGCGGACAGGGATACGGAGGAGTCGTACCACGTACCCGCGTCCCTGTCGCGATCGCGGAAGAGAAGGGGCACCCCAGGTTTTTAGTGAGTATACCGCCTCACTTTAGGAGGTGGGAGTCTCACATATCCTCCGGCTCCCCCCGGGGCTGGAGGAATCCGTAATTTGGATTTTCCTGGGTTAAAAAAAAAAAAAAAAAAAAAAAAAAAAAAAAAAAAAAAAAAAAAAAAAAAAAAGGTTAGGTTAGGTTGGGGTGCAATGCCAGGATACCTCCACGTTGCCTCGGGTGCTGCAATTCCCTCTTAATGCTTGCATTCGGGGGGAAGGGCAGCACCTGGACCGGTGCACCCTGGGCAACGGCTAACAACTTTCCTTCGGGGATCTTGTTAGCCGTTGGCGAAATTCCGGGCGGGGGGGGGGCCTCTCTGCGATCCCTATGCCTCGGCATAGGGCGCAGCAGAGAGGCGGGGACTCGCACCGTCGCATCCTTGGCATGGGAGGCGGTGGTGCGAGTCAAGGCGGCCTCTCGTTGTCGAGCAATTAGCCATGCTCGACAATGGGAGGACCGGGGAGGTGGTCCCTCTTCTGTTCGCAGGGGGGGGACCAAGGAGCGGGGGAGGGAGTGTCTTATCGCTCCCTCGCTCCAGAGGGTGGGGCGATGTCCAGGAGTAAGCGGCATCGCCCCTGGTGAGGGAGGGGCTTAAAAACCCCTCCGGGAGGGGGCTTTATACACCCCCCCCCGAGGAGGAGCGCGCGCCGTCGCCTTTGGTCGGAGGGGCGACGGTGGCGCGCTAGTGGGCAGCAGGCGGCTGCAGGATCGGCCTCTCACCGTCGATTCGTTGCGGTCGTCTCGACGAGGAGAGGCCCGGGGAGGTGGGGGGCGGGGGAGAGAGATTGCCATCCTCTCGCTCCTCCGCTCCAGAGGGCGGGGGCGATGCCCCGTTATAGCCCCGGGGCATCGCTATCGCTCTCGCGAATGAAGGAGGGGCTTTGTACACCCCTCCGGGGAGGGGGCTCTATACACCCCCCCCCCGTGGAGGATCGCGCCGACGTCTCTGAGGGCCGGAGGCGGCGGCGCGAGTGGCAGCAGGTGGCTGCAGAATTGGCCTCTCACCGTCGACCGTCTTGCTAGGAGCGCTCGACGAGGAGAGGTCTGGGGAGGGGGCTTTATACACCCCCCCCCGTGGAGGAGCTCGCGCCGTCGTCTCCCTGCCTATTGCGGCAGACAACGGCGCAAGCTAGGGGCGGGGGAAAGAGAACGGAGTACTCTCTCTCCCCCACTCCTGAGGGCGCGGTGACGGAGCCGGGATTAAATTCCTGACTCCGTCCCTGCGGCGGGGACTCGGGGCGCTGGATGTGGGCCATCCAACGTCCCTGAAAACAGGGTCCCCCAGAGGAGTTGGTGCCCCAGATGTTCCGGGGCATCACTCGAGGAGGAGGAGGGGCTTTATACACCCCTCCGGGAGGGGGCTTTATACACCCCCCCCCGAGGAGGGCTCGCTCCTGCACGGAGCGAGCAACAGCGCAAGCGGGGCTGCGGAGAATGCGCAAGCGGGCCCGCGGCCCCGCTTCCAGCTGAGTAGGCGGAACATCGTGGAGGTTTTAGTCGGTATGGGTGCCCCTTCCGGGCATCGAGCCCGACACTACCCGTGGCCGACCCAGCCGCGGGTGTGCGTAAATGCATTTCCCCCACGTTAAAAAAAAAAAAAAAAAAAAAAAAAAAAAAAAAAAAAAAAAAAAAAGGTTAGGTTAGGTTGGGGTGCAATGCCAGGATACCTCCACGAAACCCCGGGTGTTGTAGTTCCTCTTGAATGCTTGCATTCGGGGGGAAGGGCAACACTTGGCTCGGTGCACCCTGGGCAACGGTTAATAACTTTCCTTCGGGGATCTTGTTAGCCGTTGGCTGAATTCCTGGCGGGGTCTCTCTGCGATCCCTATGTCTCGGCATAGGGCGCAGCAGATGAGACGGGGGGGGGGGGCGATGAAGGATCGCCCCAGCGGACCTTCGGGTCGTGGGATGGCCGGCCTTCAAGGCTGGCGGCGCGGCAGGGAGGGTCAACTCGGCCACCCTGTCGGGCACCTCGGGACGGTGCAGTTCTGTCTGCAGAGAGGGCCTTCGGGCCGGGGGATGGCGGACCTTCAAGGTCTGCGGCGCGGCGGGGAGGGTCAACTCGGCCGCCCCGTCGGGCACACTGGTGGAAGCCAGTGTTTTGTGTGTGTCTGTGTGTATGTTTCTGTGTGTGTTTTTATAGGCAGCCGGCACTTTACGCCGGCACCCAAAACTATGGCTGATTCAAAGAGATGTAATGTACCCCAGGGAGGTAAAGCCGGAAACGGACAATCCTTCCCTCCTCCGGGAGGCTGCCCCTCGTATTCTGGGGGGGGCAAGAGTCGCCATTCATCGTCACGTGTTGTTGAGATCAAGGAGTGTCCCAAGAGGGACGAGAGGAGGAGTAAGGAGCCCGCTCTGGACTCCGACGATCTTGATTCGCCGGATTCCAGACCCGGCTCCGCCATGAGCGTCGAGTCGATAGGACGCAAGAGGAGGAACCCTAGCAGTGCTGGTGCTGCCTCTGACTCTGATGAGGAGCAGAGCAGTAGACCACCTGCTAGGAGAGGAAGAGGACGCCCACCAACGACCGGCCGATACGTCGGGCTCGCCAAGGCGCAAGCGGAGTTGAACGCACTCAAGCGTGAAGAACTCCGCTTGCAGGCCGAGGCTGAGCTGACGAGCTACGTAAGGGAGCAGTCAGAGAGGACGAGAGCTCGCGCTTCGGTGAGGTCCGGAAGTGATTCTGGCCCGAAATCGAGTAGCGAGCTGGTGAGCGCTGTCACTAACAGCCTCACCATTATCAAGGAGGTCGCGACGAAGTCGTCGAACCTTAAGGGGACACTAGTCCGGAGCCTTAAGGACGCGGCGGCTTCGATCCGGGAGGCGGTCACGGAGTTGTCTTCACTCTCCGTGTCCGATGAGAACCAGCTCCTCCAGGCCGACAACGCTCGGCTGAAGGCGGAAGTGGGCGATCTCCGTAAGGAGGTCGCTCAGATGAAGCTGGATATGGAGGAGCTGAAGAGGGCACAGAGGCAGACGGTGGCTCCCTCGGTCGTTCGCGAGAGCGTCGAGGTCGAGCCGATCCGTCCTGCCTCGCAGACACGGCGTGGAAGCGGAGCGATCCGCCGAAACGCCCCACCGGACGAGGACGGGGGCGAGTTCGAGCGTGACATCATGGTGAAGGTGGGGACCATGGTGAACGCTCGGCTCGAGGCGCTAGCGCGCAGGCTTCCTCCAGAGCCGCGTGCTCGGCCCCCACTAGCAGCGGACAAGAGGCAGGGTAAGGCAGCCACAGCTGCGGCCCCTGCCCCTGTGCCGGCAGTCGGGGAGCCGAAACGGACGAGAAAAAGGAAGAAGAAGAAGAAGAAGGCCGGCGCTGGTCCTTTACAACCAGCGTCGGCGAAACAGCCCAAGGCACTGCCCCCAGCGCCGAAGGCTATGAAGGAGAAATGGAGCGACGTGGCGAGGCGTGGCAAAACCAATGGGTCTGGTGCGGTGCAGAGGGCACCGCAGACCAGGAACCCGGCGGCAAAGCTGCGCCCGCCACGTACGTCAGCCGTGGTCCTGACTCTCGAGCCTATTGCTCGGGAGAAAGGGTTCACGTACATGGACGCGCTCAATAAGGCCAAGTCGTCCATTGTCCTGACCGACCACGGCATACCGCCTCTGAGCTTCCGAATTTCGCAAGCCGGGGCGCGTATGCTGGAGGTCAATGGTCCGGACAGTGCCGACAAAGCCGATTTACTGGCGGAGAAGATTAAGGAAGTTGTACCGGCGGAGTTCGTCCGCGTCACCAGGCCGTCGAAGTGCGCAGAAATGCGCATTTCCGGCCTCGACGACTCCGTCACGTCGGACGAGGTAGCGGAGGCGGTCGCGCGCATCGGCGGATGCTCGATCGACTCCATCAGGTATAGCGAGGTTCGCACAAACCTGATCGGAGTCGGCTCGATGTGGCTGAGATGCCCGATCGCCGCCGCCAAGGAGGTGGCACTGGGGGGCACACTGCTCGTAGGTTGGACCTCGGCAAGGGTCCACCTACTGGAGCGCAAGCCCTTTGTGTGCTTCAAATGTCTGGAGGTAGGTCACGTACGTGCTAAGTGCCCATCCAAGGTGGACCGCAGCGATAAATGTTATCGCTGCGGACAGCCTGGACACGTAGCGAGCGTATGCACCGCTGCGGCTCGCTGCATGCTGTGTGCGGCAGCAAACCAAAGCGCTGACCATAGGATGGGAGGCAAGGGTTGCAACGCCCTCAAGCCCAAGCCCAAGCAGAGGATGGGAGACGGAGCGAGGGTGGATCGTAAGACCACTTCGACTCCGGCCCGCCCTGCGAAGGCGAAGGCTAAGGACATGCCGATGTCTGTTGACCCTGGGCCTAGTGCCCCGGGTCCGGGACGTCGGTGATGTCGGGATCGGCGGGTGACGAACGGGGGTTCGTCGTCTGCACGCCAATCGATCCCCCAAGCGGGTCGGCGCACTGGGTGCCTGGTGCGCTGATGCCGAGAGGGCACGTCCTGACGAGGACGTTAGGAAGAGTGTCACGCCTGCGGGCTGTGGCTGCCGCGGACCGGGATACGGAAGAGTCGTCCCACGTACTCGCGTCCCTGTCGCGATCGCGGAAGGGAAGGGGCACCCTAGGTTTTTAGTGAGTATACCGCCTCACTGTAGGAGGTGGGAGTCTCACATATCCTCCGGCTCCCCCCGGGGCTGGAGGAATCCGTAATTTGGATTTTCCTGGGTAAAAAAAAAAAAAAAAAAAAAAAAAAAAAAAAGGTTAGGTTAGGTTGGGGTGCAATGCCAGGATACCTCCACGAAACCCCGGGTGTTGTAGTTCCTCTTGAATGCTTGCATTCGGGGGGAAGGGCAACACTTGGCTCGGTGCACCCTGGGCAACGGTTAATAACTTTCCTTCGGGGATCTTGTTAGCCGTTGGCTGAATTCCTGGCGGGGTCTCTCTGCGATCCCTATGTCTCGGCATAGGGCGCAGCAGAGAGACGGGGAGGGGGCGATGAAGGATCGCCCCAGCGGACCTTCGGGTCGTGGGATGGCCGGCCTTCAAGGCTGGCGGCGCGGCAGGGAGGGTCAACTCGGCCACCCTGTCGGGCACTTCGGGACGGTGCAGTTCTGTCTGCAGAGAGGGCCTTCGGGCCGGGGGATGGCGGACCTTCAAGGTCTGCGGCGCGGCGGGGAGGGTCAATCCGGCCACCCCGTCGGGCAAGCTGGCGGCAAGCCAGTTTTGTGCGTGTGTCTGTGTGAGTGTTTGTGTTTTTTGTGTGTTATACAGGCAGCCGGCACTTTACGCCGGCACCCAAAACCATGGCAGATCAAAAGAGACTAGTAAAACTACCCCAGGGAGGTAAAGCCGGCAACGGACAATCCTTCCCTCCTCCGGGAGGCTGCCCCTCGTATTCTGGGGGGGGCAAAGATCGCCATTTGAGTACAGTCAAGATTGTGGAGTGTCCCAAGGGGGACGAGAAGAGGAGGTCGATGAGGAGGGAGCCCACTCTGGACTCTGACGACTATTCGTCGGATTCCAGACCCGGCTCCGCGATGAGTATCGAGTCGTCATCGGGACGCAAAAGGAGGAACAGCAGCGGTGGAAGTGGAACCGATTCTGACGGGGATCGGGGCGCTAGACCGCCGGCTGCAAGAAGAGGAAGAGGACGCCCACCAACGACCGGCCATTACGTCGGGCTCGCCAAGGCGCAAGCGGAGTTGAACGCACTTAAGCGTGAAGAACTCCGCTTGCAGGCTGAGGCTGAGCTGACGAACTATGTCCGGCAGCAGTCAGAGAGGACGAGAGCTCGCGCTCCGACTAGGTCTGGAAGTGATTCTGGCCCGAAATCGAGTAGCGAGCTGGTGAGCGCTGTCACTAACAGCCTCACCATTATCAAGGAGGTCGCGACGAAGTCGTCGAACCTTAAGGGGACACTAGTCCGGAGCCTTAAGGACGCGGCGGCTTCGATCCAGGAGGCGGTCACGGAGTTGTCTTCACTCTCCGTGTCCGATGAGAACCAGCTCCTCCAGGCCGACAACGCTCGGCTGAAGGCGGAAGTGGGCGATCTCCGTAAGGAGGTCGCTCAGATGAAGCTGAATATGGAGGAGCTGAAGAGGACACAGAGGCAGACGGTGGCTCCCTCGGTCGTTCGCGAGAGCGCCGAGGTCGAGCCGATCCGTCCTGCCTCGAAGACGCGGCGCGAAAGCGGAGCAATCCGCCGGAGCGCCCCAACACCGGATAAGGACGGAGACGAGTTCGAGCGGGAGATCATGGTGAAGGTGGGGACCATGGTCAACGCTCGGCTCGAGGCGCTGGCACGCAGGCTTCCTCCGGAGCCGCGTATTCGGCCCCCACTAGCAGCGGACAAGGGGAAGGGTAAGGCAGCCAAAGCTGCGGCCCCTGCCCCTGTGCCGGCAGTCGGGGAGCCGAAAAGGAAGAGGAAAAGGAAGAAGAAGAAGAAGAAGGCCGGCGCTGGTCCTTTACAACCAGCGTCGGCGAAACAGCCCAAGGCACTGCCACCAGCGCCGAAGGCTATGAAGGAGAAATGGAGCGACGTGGCGAAGCGTGGCAAAACCAATGGGTCTGGTGCGGTGCAGAGGGCAACGCAGACCAGGAACCCGGCGGCAAAGCTGCGCCCGCCACGTACGTCGGCCGTGGTCCTGACTCTCGAGCCTATTGCTCGGGAGAAAGGGTTCACGTACATGGACGCGCTCAATAAGGCCAAGTCGTCCATTGTCTTGACCGATCACGGCATACCGCCTCTAAGCTTCCGTATTTCGCAAGCTGGGGCGCGTATGCTGGAGATCAAGGGTCCAGACAGTGTCGACAAAGCTGACTTACTGGCGGAAAAGATAAGGGAGGTACTACCGGCGGAGTTCGTCCGTGTCACCAGGCCGTCGAAGTGCGCAGAAATGCGCATTTCCGGCCTCGACGACTCCGTCACTTCGGACGAGGTAGCGGAGGCGGTCGCGCGCATCGGCGGATGCTCGATCGACTCCATCAGGTATAGCGAGGTTCGCACAAACCTGATCGGAGTCGGCTCGATGTGGCTGAAGTGCCCGATCGCCGCCGCCAAGGAGGTAGCACTGGGGGGCACGCTGCTCGTGGGTTGGACCTCGGCAAGGGTCCACCTGCTAGAGCGCAAGCCCTTCGTGTGCTACAAGTGTATGGAAGTGGGACACGTGAAGGCGAAATGCCCGTCCCAGGTGGACCGCAGCGATAAGTGTTATCGTTGCGGACAGCCTGGGCACGTGGCCAGCTTATGCTCTGCCCCGGCTTGCTGTATGCTTTGCGCAGCAGCAAACCAAAAGGCGGATCACAGGATGGGAGGCAAGGGTTGTAACGCCCTCAAGCCCAAGCCCAAGCAGAGGTTGGGAGACGGAGCGAGGGTGGATCGTAAGACCACTTCGACTCCGGCCCGCCCTGCGAAGGCAAAGGCTAAGGACATGCCGATGTCTGTTGACCCTGGGCCTAGTGCCCCGGGTCCGGGACGTCGGTGATGTCGGGATCGGCGGGTGACGAACGGGGGTTCGTCGTCCGCACGCCAATCGATCCCCCAAGCGGGTCGGCGCACTGGGTGCCTGGTGCGCTGATACCGAGAGGGCACGTCCTGACGAGGACGTAAGGAAGAGTGCCGCGCCTGCGGGCTGTGGCTGCCGCGGACAGAGATACGGAGGAGTCGTACCACGTTCCCGCGTCCCTGTCGCGATCGCGGAAGAGAAGGGGCACCCCAGGTTTTTAGTGAGTATACCGCCTCACTTTAGGAGGTGGGAGTCTCACATATCCTCCGGCTCCCCCCGGGGCTGGAGGAATCCGTAATTTGGATTTTCCTGGGTTAAAAAAAAAAAAAAAAAAAAAAAAAAAAAAAAAAAAAAGGTTAGGTTAGGTTAGGTTGGGGTGGGGTGCAATGCCAGGATACCTCCACGTTGCCTCGGGTGCTGCAATTCCCTCTTAATGCTTGCATTCGGGGGGAAGGGCAGCACCTGGACCGGTGCACCCTGGGCAACGGTTAACAACTTTCCTTCGGGGATCTTGTTAGCCGTTGGCGAAATTCCTGGCAGGGGGGGGGCCTCTCTGCGATCCCTATGCCTCGGCATAGGGCGCAGCAGAGAGGCGGGGACTCGCACCGTCGCATCCTTGGCATGGGAGGCGGTGGTGCGAGTCAAGGCGGCCTCTCGTTGTTGAGCAATCAGCCATGCTCGACAATGGGAGGACCGGGGAGGTGGTCCCTCTTCTGTTCGCAGGGGGGGGACCAAGGAGCGGGGGAGGGAGTGTCCTATCGCTCTCTCGCTCCAGAGGGTGGGGCGATGTCCAGGAGTAAGCGGCATCGCCCCTGGTGAGGGAGGGGGCTTTATACACCCCCCCCGAGGAGGAGCGCGCGCCGTCACCTTTGGTCGGAGGGGCGACGGTGGCGCGCTAGTGGGCAGCAGGCGGCTGCAGGTTCGGTCTCTCACCGTCGATTCGTTGCGTCCGTCTCGACGAGGAGAGGCCCGGGGAGGTAAGGGGCGGGGGAGAGAGATTGCCATCCTCTCGCTCCTCCGCTCCAGAGGGTGGGGGCGATGCCCCGTTGTAGCCCCGGGACATCGCAATCGCTCTCGCGAATTGAGGAGGGGCTTTGTACACCCCTCCGGGGAGGGGGCTCTATACACCCCCCCCCGTGGAGGAACTCGCGCCGTCGTCTCCCTGCCTATTGCGGCAGACAACGGCGCGAGTTAGGGGCGAGGGAAAGAGAACGGAGTACTCTCTCTCCCCCGCTCCTGAGGGCGCGGTGACGGAGCCGGGATTAAATTCCTGACTCCGTCCCTGCGGCGGGGACTCGGGGCGCTGGATGTGGGCCATCCAACGTCCCAAACAGGGTCCCCCAGAGGAGTTGGTGCCCCAGATGTTCCGGGGCATCACTCGAGGAGGAGGAGGGGCTTTATACACCCCTCCGGGAGGGGGCTTTATACACCCCCCCCGAGGAGGGCTTGCTCCTGCACGGAGCGAGCAACAGCGCAGGCGGGGCTGCGGAGAATGCGCAAGCGGGCCCGCGGCCCCGCTTCCAGCTGAGTAGGCGGAACATCGTGGAGGTTTTAGTCGGTATGGGTGCCCCTTCCGGGCATCGAGCCCGACACTACCCGTGGCCGACCCAGCCGCGGGTGTGCGTAAATGCATTTCCCCCACGTAAAAAAAAAAAAAAAAAAAAAAAAAAAAAAAAAAAAGGTTAGGTTGGGGTGCAATGCCAGGATACCTCCACGAAACCCCGGGTGTTGTAGTTCCTCTTGAATGCTTGCATTCGGGGGGAAGGGCAACACTTGGCTCGGTGCACCCTGGGCAACGGTTAATAACTTTCCTTCGGGGATCTTGTTAGCCGTTGGCTGAATTCCTGGCGGGGTCTCTCTGCGATCCCTATGTCTCGGCATAGGGCGCAGCAGAGAGACGGGGAGGGGGCGATGAAGGATCGCCCCAGCGGACCTTCGGGTCGTGGGATGGCCGGCCTTCAAGGCTGGCGGCGCGGCAGGGAGGGTCAACTCGGCCACCCTGCCGGGCACCTCGGGATGGAGCAGTTCTGTCTGCAGTGGGCCTTCGGGCCGGGGGATGGCGGACCTTCAAGGTCTGCGGCGCGGCGGGGAGGGTCAATTCGGCCGCCCCGTCGGGCACGCTGGTGGAAGCCAGTGTTTTGTGTGTGTATGTGTGTATGTTTCTGTGTGTGTTTTTTATAGGCAGCCGGCACTTTACGCCGGCACCCCAAAACATGGCCGATTTCAATAGAAGTAGATTACCCCAGGGAGGTAAAGCCGGAAACGGACAATCCTTCCCTCCTCCGGGAGGCTGCCCCTCGTATTCTGGGGGGGGCAAGAATCGCCATTCATCGTCTAAAGTTGTGAAGATTGTGGAGTGTCCCAAGAGGGACGAGAGGAGGAGTAGAGAGCCCGCTCTGGACTCTGACGACTTAGAGTCGTTGGGTTCCAGACCCGGCTCCGCCATGAGCGTCGAGTCGATAGGACGCAAGAGGAGGAACCCTAGCAGTGCTGGTACTGCCTCTGACTCTGATGAGGAGCAGAGCAGTAGACCACCTGCTAGGAGAGGAAGAGGTCGCCCACCAACTACTGGCCAGTACGTCGGGCTCGCCAAGGCGCAAGCGGAGTTGAACGCACTCAAGCGTGAAGAACTCCGCTTGCAGGCCGAGGCTGAGCTGACGAGCTATGTAAGGGAGCAGACGGAAAGGACGAGAGCTCGCGCTTCGGTGAGGTCCGGAAGTGATTCCGGTCCCAAATCGAGCAGCGAGCTGGTGAGCGCTGTCGTTGACAGCCTCACCATTATTAAGGAGGTCGCGACGAAGTCGTCGAACCTTAAGGGGACACTAGTCCGGAGCCTTAAGGACGCGGCGGCTTCGATCCACGAGGCGGTCACGGAGATGTCTTCTCTCTCCGTGTCCGATGAGAACCGGCTCCTCCAGGCCGACAACGCTCGGCTGAAGGCGGAAGTGGGCGATCTTCGTAAGGAGGTCGCCCAGATGAAGCTGGATATGGAGGAGCTGAGGAGGGCTCAGAGGCAGACGGTGGCTCCCTCGGTCGCTCGCGAGAGCGTCGAGGTCGAGCCGATCCGTCCTGCCTCGCAGACACGGCGTGGAGGCGGAGCGATCCGCCGAAACGCCCCTACACCGGATAAGGACGGAGACGAGTTCGAGCGGGAGATCATGGTGAAGGTGGGGACCATGGTCAACGCTCGGCTCGAGGCGCTGGCACGCAGGCTTCCTCCGGAGCCGCGTATTCGGCCCCCACTAGCAGCGGACAAGGGGAAGGGTAAGGCAGCCAAAGCTGCGGCCCCTGCCCCTGTGCCGGCAGTCGGGGAGCCGAAAAGGAAGAGGAAAAGGAAGAAGAAGAAGAAGAAGGCCGGCGCTGGTCCTTTACAACCAGCGTCGGCGAAACAGCCCAAGGCACTGCCACCAGCGCCGAAGGCTATGAAGGAGAAATGGAGCGACGTGGCGAAGCGTGGCAAAACCAATGGGTCTGGTGCGGTGCAGAGGGCAACGCAGACCAGGAACCCGGCGGCAAAGCTGCGCCCGCCACGCACGTCGGCCGTCGTCCTGACTCTCGAGCCTATTGCTCGGGAGAAAGGATTCACGTACATGGACGCGCTCAATAAGGCCAAGTCGTCCATTGTCTTGACCGACCACGGCATACCGCCTCTAAGCTTCCGTATTTCGCAAGCTGGGGCGCGTATGCTGGAGGTCAGTGGTCCGGACAGTGCCGACAAAGCCGATTTACTGGCGGAGAAGATTAAGGAGGTAGTACCGGCGGAGTTCGTCCGCGTCACCAGGCCGTCGAAGTGCGCAGAAATGCGCATTTCCGGCCTCGACGACTCCGTCACGTCGGACGAGGTAGCGGAGGCGGTCGCGCGCATCGGCGGATGCTCGATCGACTCCATCAGGTATAGCGAGGTTCGCACAAACCTGATCGGAGTCGGCTCGATGTGGCTGAGATGCCCGATCGCCGCCGCCAAGGAGGTAGCGCTGGGGGGCACGCTGCTCGTGGGTTGGACCTCGGCAAGGGTCCACCTGCTGGAGCGCAAGCCCTTTGTTTGCTTCAAATGTTTGGAGGAAGGTCACGTACGTGCTAAGTGCCCATCCAAGGTGGACCGCAGCGATAAGTGCTATCGCTGCGGACAGCCTGGACACGTAGCCAGCGTATGTACCGCTGCGGCTCGCTGCATGCTCTGTGCGGCAGCGAATTGTAGCGATGACCATAGGATGGGAGGCAAGGGTTGTAACGCCCTCAAGCCCAAGCCCAAGCAGAGGTTGGGAGACGGAGCGAGGGTGGATCGTAAGACCACTTCGACTCCGGCCCGCCCTGCGAAGGCAAAGGCTAAGGACATGCCGATGTCTGTTGACCCTGGGCCTAGTGCCCCGGGTCCGGGACGTCAGTGATGTCGGGATCGGCGGGTGACGAACGGGGGTTCGTCGTCCGCACGCCAATCGATCCCCCAAGCGGGTCGGCGCACTGGGTGCCTGGTGCGCTGAAACCGAGAGGGCACGTCCTGACGAGGACGTAAGGAAGAGTGCCGCGCCTGCGGGCTGTGGCTGCCGCGGACAGGGATACGGAGGAGTCGTACCACGTACCCGCGTCCCTGTCGCGATCGCGGAAGAGAAGGGGCACCCCAGGTTTTTAGTGAGTATACCGCCTCACTTTAGGAGGTGGGAGTCTCACATATCCTCCGGCTCCCCCCGGGGCTGGAGGAATCCGTAATTTGGATTTTCCTGGGTTAAAAAAAAAAAAAAAAAAAAAAAAAAAAAAAAAAAAAAAGGTTAGGTTAGGTTGGGGTGCAATGCCAGGATACCTCCACGAAACCCCGGGTGTTGTAGTTCCTCTTGAATGCTTGCATTCGGGGGGAAGGGCAACACTTGGCTCGGTGCACCCTGGGCAACGGTTAATAACTTTCCTTCGGGGATCTTGTTAGCCGTTGGCTGAATTCCTGGCGGGGTCTCTCTGCGATCCCTATGTCTCGGCATAGGGCGCAGCAGAGAGACGGGGAGGGGGCGATGAAGGATCGCCCCAGCGGACCTTCGGGTCGTGGGATGGCCGGCCTTCAAGGCTGGCGGCGCGGCAGGGAGGGTCAACTCGGCCACCCTGTCGGGCACCTCGGGATGGAGCAGTTCTGTCTGCAGTGGGCCTTCGGGCCGGGGGATGGCGGACCTTCAAGGTCTGCGGCGCGGCGGGGAGGGTCAAGTCGGCCACCTCGTCGGGCAAGCTGGCGGTCAAGCCAGTTTTGTGTGTGTTTGCGTGAGTGTTTGTTTGTGTGTTTTTATAGGCAGCCGGCACTTTACGCCGGCACCCCAAAACATGGCAGATTCAAAGAGACAAGTAAAACTACCCCAGGGAGGTAAAGCCGGCAACGGACAATCCTTCCCTCCTCCGGGAGGCTGCCCCTCGTATTCTGGGGGGGGCAAGAGTCGCCATTTATCGTCAATTGAAATTGTGGAGTGTCCCAAGAGGGACGAGAAGAGGACGTCATTGAGGAGAGAGCCCGCTCTGGACTCCGACGACTATTCGTCGGATTCCAGACCCGGCTCCGCGATGAGCATTGCGTCATCAGGACGCAAGAGGAGGAACAGCGGCGGTGGAAGTGGCTCAGATTCCGACGGGGATCGGGGCTCTAGACCACCAGCCGCTAGGAGAGGAAGAGGTCGCCCTCCAACCACGGGCCAATACGTCGGGCTCGCCAAGGCGAAGACGGAGTTGAACGCACTCAAGCGTGAAGAACTCCGCCTGCAGGCCGAGGCGGACCTGGCGAACTACGTCCGGGAGGACAGAGAACGGAGGAAAGCTCGCACGTTGACGAGGACCGGGAGCGATTCTGGCCCCAAGTCAAGTCACGAGCTAGTGAGCGCTGTTGCAGACAGTCTCACTGTCATCACGGAGGTCGCGACGAAGTCGTCGAACCTTAAGGGGACACTAGTCCGGAGCCTTAAGGACGCGGCGGCTTCGATCCGGGAGGCGGTCACGGAGTTGTCTTCACTCTCCGTGTCCGATGAGAACCAGCTCCTCCAGGCCGACAACGCTCGGCTGAAGGCGGAAGTGGGCGATCTCCGTAAGGAGGTCGCTCAGATGAAGCTGGATATGGAGGAGCTGAAGAGGGCACAGAGGCAGACGGTGGCTCCCTCGGTCGTTCGCGAGAGCGTCGAGGTCGAGCCGATCCGTCCTGCCTCGCAGACACGGCGTGGAGGCGGAGCGATCCGCCGAAACGCCCCACCGGACAAGGACGGAGACGAGTTCGAGCGGGACATCATGGTGAAGGTGGGGACCATGATGAACGCTCGGCTCGAGGCGCTGGCACGCAGGCTTCCTCCGGAGCCGCGTACCCGGCCCCCACTAGCAGCAGACAAGAGGCAGGGTAAGGCAGCCACAGCTGCGGCCCCTGCCCCTGTGCCGGCAGTCGGGGAGCCGAAAAGGAAGAGACGTAAGAAGAAGAAGAAGAAGAAGAAGGCCGGCGCTGGTCCTTTACAACCAGCGTCGGCGAAACAGCCCAAGGCACTGCCCCCAGCGCCGAAGGCTATGAAGGAGAAATGGAGCGACGTGGCGAGGCGTGGCAAAACCAATGGGTCTGGTGCGGTGCAGAGGGCACCGCAGACCAGGAACCCGGCGGCAAAGCTGCGCCCGCCACGTACGTCAGCCGTGGTCCTGACTCTCGAGCCTATTGCTCGGGAGAAAGGGTTCACGTACATGGACGCGCTCAATAAGGCCAAGTCGTCCATTGTCCTGGCCGACCACGGCATACCGCCTCTGAGCTTCCGAATTTCGCAAGCCGGGGCGCGTATGCTGGAGGTCAAGGGTCCGGACAGTGCCGACAAAGCCGATTTACTGGCGGAGAAGATTAAGGAGGTAGTACCGGCGGAGTTCGTCCGCGTCACCAGGCCGTCGAAGTGCGCAGAAATGCGTATTTCCGGCCTCGACGACTCCGTCACTTCGGACGAGGTAGCGGAGGCGGTCGCGCGCATCGGCGGATGCTCGATCGACTCCATCAGGTATAGCGAGGTTCGCACAAACCTGATCGGAGTCGGCTCGATGTGGCTGAGATGCCCGATCGCCGCCGCCAAGGAGGTGGCACTGGGGGGCACACTGCTCGTAGGTTGGACCTCGGCAAGGGTCCACCTGCTGGAGCGCAAGCCCTTTGTGTGCTTCAAATGTCTGGAGGTAGGTCACGTACGTGCTAAGTGCCCATCCAAGGTGGACCGCAGCGATAAGTGTTATCGCTGCGGACAGCCTGGACACGTAGCGAGCGTATGCACCGCTGCGGCTCGCTGCATGCTGTGTGCGGCAGCGAACCAAAGCGCTGACCATAGGATGGGAGGCAAGGGTTGCAACGCCCTCAAGCCCAAGCCCAAGCAGAGGATGGGAGACGGAGCGAGGGTGGATCGTAAGACCACTTCGACTCCGGCCCGCCCTGCGAAGGCGAAGGCTAAGGACATGCCGATGTCTGTTGACCCTGGGCCTAGTGCCCCGGGTCCGGGACGTCGGTGATGTCGGGATCGGCGGGTGACGAACGGGGGTTCGTCGTCCGCACGCCAATCGATCCCCCAAGCGGGTCGGCGCACTGGGTGCCTGGTGCGCTGATGCCGAGAGGGCACGTCCTGACGAGGACGTTAGGAAGAGTGTCACGCCTGCGGGCTGTGGCTGCCGCGGACAGGGATACGGAAGAGTCGTCCCACGTACTCGCGTCCCTGTCGCGATCGCGGAAGGGAAGGGGCACCCCAGGTTTTTAGTGAGTATACCGCCTCACTTTAGGAGGTGGGAGTCTCACATATCCTCCGGCTCCCCCCGGGGCTGGAGGAATCCGTAATTTGGATCTTCCTGGGTAAAAAAAAAAAAAAAAAAAAAAAAAAAAAAGGTTAGGTTAGGTTGGGGTGCAATGCCAGGATACCTCCACGAAACCCCGGGTGTTGTAGTTCCTCTTGAATGCTTGCATTCGGGGGGAAGGGCAACACTTGGCTCGGTGCACCCTGGGCAACGGTTAATAACTTTCCTTCGGGGATCTTGTTAGCCGTTGGCTGAATTCCTGGCGGGGTCTCTCTGCGATCCCTATGTCTCGGCATAGGGCGCAGCAGATGAGACGGGGGGGGGGGGGGCGATGAAGGATCGCCCCAGCGGACCTTCGGGTCGTGGGATGGCCGGCCTTCAAGGCTGGCGGCGCGGCAGGGAGGGTCAACTCGGCCACCCTGTCGGGCACCTCGGGACGGTGCAGTTCTGTCTGCAGAGAGGGCCTTCGGGCCGGGGGATGGCGGACCTTCAAGGTCTGCGGCGCGGCGGGGAGGGTCAATTCGGCCGCCCCGTCGGGCACACTGGTGGAAGCCAGTGTTTTGTGTGTGTCTGTGTGTATGTTTCTGTGTGTGTTTTTATAGGCAGCCGGCACTTTACGCCGGCACCCAAAACTATGGCTGATTCAAAGAGATGTAATGTACCCCAGGGAGGTAAAGCCGGAAACGGACAATCCTTCCCTCCTCCGGGAGGCTGCCCCTCGTATTCTGGGGGGGGCAAGAGTCGCCATTCATCGTCACGTGTTGTTGAGATCAAGGAGTGTCCCAAGAGGGACGAGAGGAGGAGTAAGGAGCCCGCTCTGGACTCCGACGATCTTGATTCGCCGGATTCCAGACCCGGCTCCGCCATGAGCGTCGAGTCGATAGGACGCAAGAGGAGGAACCCTAGCAGTGCTGGTGCTGCCTCTGACTCTGATGAGGAGCAGAGCAGTAGACCACCTGCTAGGAGAGGAAGAGGACGCCCACCAACGACCGGCCGATACGTCGGGCTCGCCAAGGCGCAAGCGGAGTTGAACGCACTCAAGCGTGAAGAACTCCGCTTGCAGGCCGAGGCTGAGCTGACGAGCTACGTAAGGGAGCAGTCAGAGAGGACGAGAGCTCGCGCTTCGGTGAGGTCCGGAAGTGATTCTGGCCCGAAATCGAGTAGCGAGCTGGTGAGCGCTGTCACTAACAGCCTCACCATTATCAAGGAGGTCGCGACGAAGTCGTCGAACCTTAAGGGGACACTAGTCCGGAGCCTTAAGGACGCGGCGGCTTCGATCCAGGAGGCGGTCACGGAGTTGTCTTCACTCTCCGTGTCCGATGAGAACCAGCTCCTCCAGGCCGACAACGCTCGGCTGAAGGCGGAAGTGGGCGATCTCCGTAAGGAGGTCGCTCAGATGAAGCTGGATATGGAGGAGCTGAAGAGGGCCCAGAGGCAGACGGTGGCTCCCTCGATCGCTCGCGAGAGCGTCGAGGTCGAGCCGGTCCGTCCTGCCTCGCAGACACGGCGTGGAGGCGGAGCGATCCGCCGAAACGCCCCACCGGACGAGGACAGAGGCGAGTTCGAGCGTGACATCATGGTGAAGGTGGGGACCATGGTGAACGCTCGGCTCGAGGCGCTAGCGCGCAGGCTTCCTCCAGAGCCGCGTGCTCGGCCCCCACTAGCAAAGGCAAGGGTGGCCCTGCTCCTGTCGCCGTGGTGCCAGTGCCGGCCCCAGCTCCACCCCCTCCAGCACCGTTGGCCTGGACGGAGGTGGTGAAGAGGAAGAAGAAGCGCGCCGAAACCTCTGGCCCTGCCAATCCCCGACCAAGGTCGGTGGCCCCGGAGCGAGCCCAGGTCGTGAGGGCAGCAAGGAAACCTGCTCCTCTCACAACCCTAAAGGCAAAGGCGGCCAAACTCCGCCCTCCCCGCACAGCAGCCGTGGTAATCACGCTGCTGCCAGGGGCGGAGGAGAAGGGTTTGACCTACTCCAAGGTGCTCGCGGAGGGCAAGCGATGCGTAGACCTCGGCGCGCTGGGAGTTCCCCCCCTGAGGATGAGAACGGCGGCCACAGGGGCCCGCATCCTCGAGGTCCCTGGGGCCGAAAAGGCTCAGAAGGCAGACTCCCTGGCTGAGAAGCTAAGGGAGACCTTCCAGGGGGTGGAGGAGATCCGAGTCTCCAGGCCGGTCACCATGACGGATATGCGGGTGAGCGGACTGGACGACTCGATCGGGACCGAGGAGCTGACGGAAGCTCTCGCCAAGGCTGGAGGGTGTCCGACCCAGGAGGTCAAGGTCGGCACCATTAAAACGGGGCCAAGAGGTATGGGGTCTGCAGTGGTGCGCTGCCCCACAACGGCAGCAAAGAACATTGCGGCCGGAGGACGGCTCCTCGTCGGCTGGGTCTCGGCCCAAGTCCAGATTCTGGACGCGAGACCCCGCCGATGCTATCGGTGCCTTGCAATGGGCCACGTCAGGGCCCAGTGCAAGTCAGAAGTTGACCGCAGCGATGAATGTCATCGCTGCGGTCAAAAGGGTCACAAGGCCAGCGATTGTGCCGCCCCCCCACACTGCACTGTTTGTGCAGCTGTGGGCAGGGCCGCAAATCACCTCTCCGGGGGCAAGGCATGCGCCAAGCCCCCGACGAAAACAGAGCCGCGACGCAAGTCCGCTGCGACTGAGGCTAAGGCCAAGTCGCAGCCGACTCCTTCCGTAGCCACAACGGAACAGGCGGTGCGCATGGAGGAAAGTTAGTATGGCCCTAACTTTCCTCCAGGCGAATATCAACCACTCTGCCCGGGCCCAGGATCTTTTGCTCCAAGCCCTGGCAGAGCGGGTGATACAAATAGGTGTGGTCGCCGAGCCCTACCGAGTTCCGCCCAGGTCCGATTGGGTGGGGGACCTGGACGGCTCGGTGGCAATCACGGCCCAATCGCCGGCGCGGTCTTGTCCCTTGAAGGCGATGGCTGGGGGCCGAGGATACGCCGTCGCAAGTGTGGGGGAGATGGTGATTGTGGGGGTGTACCACTCCCCTAACAGGCCTCTCCACGAGCTCGAAGCCCTCCTCGAAGAGGTGGGCACGGTCGCGAGCAGAAACCGTCCCAGACCGGTTATTGTCCTCGGAGACCTCAACGCGAAGTCATCCGCGTGGGGATCTCCGATGACAGATGCGCGGGGTACTGCCGTCGCGGAATGGCTAACCGCGACGGGCCTGTGCGTCCTTAACCGGGGGACGGAGCACACGTGCGTGCGCCGACGGGGTGGCTCAGTGGTCGACGTGACCTTTGCCACCCCTGAGCTTGCACGACGCGTACGTGACTGGGAGGTGCTTGTGGACGAGGAGACGCTCTCCGATCACCGCTACATTCGGTTCAGCGTCTCCTCGCCCACAACCTTCGTGGAGGGGCCTGTTGGGTCCGGCCCGAGGTGGGTCCTTAAACGCCTGGACTCGGAGGTGCTGCAGGAGGCAGCGATTGTCCAGGCGTGGAACGCTCCACCTGCGGAGCCGGTCAGTGTAGATGCCGAGGCGGATGCGCTTTGCGAGGCCATGGCGCGCGTGTGCGACGCAGCCATGCCCCGCGCCAGGGCCTCGCAGACCAAACGCCAGGTGTATTGGTGGTCGGACGAGATTGCAGAGCTCCGCCGCCGCTGCGTAGGGAGGCGCCGCCGGTACCAGAGGTACCGCCGCAGACGGCGCCGAGAGACGGAGGAGCTGGACCACCTTTACACCGCCTACAGGGAGGCATCGAAAGCCCTCCGTGTCGCCATCGACGAGGCCAAGGCTAGGGCCTGGCGGGAGCTGCTGCAAACGCTCGAGCTGGATCCGTGGGGAAGGCCGTACAGGTTGGCGAGGCAAAGGCTTCGCCCCTGGGCACCCCCGGTGACCTCAACGCTCACGCCTGCAGTCCTGCAGCAGGTGGTCGAGGGACTGTTCCCTGTGGCCCCAGGGACCGAGTTCGTCCCTCCCACCGCGGTGGTCGATGGCGACACGGAAGGGCTTGATTCACTCAGCTCCCCTTCTGAAGTCTCGGAAGGGGAGCTGGGCGCAGCCATCCTCAGGATGAGGGCCAAGAACACGGCGCCGGGCCTTGATGGCATACACGGTCGCGCGTGGGCCCTCGCTGAGGATGCTCTAGGGCCTCGAATAAGGGCACTGTTCGGCCGCTGCCTCGAGGAGGGGAGGTTCCCCCGGCGGTGGAAGGGGGGCAGGCTCGTCCTCATTCGTAAGGATGGGCGCCCTGAGGACGAGCCTGCGGGTTACCGTCCGATCGTGCTGCTTGATGAGGCCGGCAAGCTACTGGAGCGAGTCGTCGCTGCCCGCCTTATCAAGCACCTGGAGAGGACTGGTCCCGACCTAGCGGAAGAACAGTACGGATTCCGGAGAGGTCGCTCGACGCTTGATGCTATTGCACGTGTCCGCGACCTCTCCGTCGAGGCGTGCTCCAGCGGCGGCGTCATGTTGGCGGTGTCTTTAGACATCGCCAACGCCTTTAACACGCTGCCCTGGAGCACAATTTTGGAGGGGCTGAGGTATCATAGGATACCTCAGTACCTGCAGCGCCTCGTCGGGGACTACCTCTCCTATAGAGAGGTAGTCTTTCCGACGATGCAAGGTGAGGGACGTAGCCCCATGACGCGCGGCGTTCCACAGGGGTCTGTTTTAGGGCCTCTTCTGTGGAACGTCGGGTATGACTGGGTCCTTCGGGGCGCTAACCTTCATGGCGTCGGCGTCATTTGTTATGCCGACGACACGCTGGTTACCGCCCGGGGAAGGACTTTCAGAGACGCGTCCATCCTTGCCACCGCCGCAGTCGCTGCGGTGGTGGCCAGGATCCGACGGTTGGGCCTGGAGGTGGCGCTCCACAAATCCGAGGCCATATGTTTTCATGGGCCTCGGGGGGCGCCACCTGCAGGCTCCAACATCGTCGTGGGGGGAACCTCCATTGCTGTCCGCTCGTCGCTCAAGTATTTGGGCGTCGTGCTTGACAGCAAATGGAGGTTCGGAGAGCATCTGCGGCGGCTGTCCCCCAAGCTTATGGGGACAGCCGCCGCATTGAGCCGGCTACTCCCGAACCTGGGAGGCGGAGGGGGCACCTGCCGCCACCTTTACATGGCGGTAGTGAGATCGATGGCCCTCTACGGCGCTCCGATCTGGGCCGGATCTTTGAGTCCCCGGGAGACCTCTACACTCCTGAGGGCTCAAAGAGTCATGGCGGTGAGAGTGTGCCGGGGCTACCGCACACTCTCACACGAGGTGGCCTGCATCCTCGCGGGCTCCCTTCCATGGGACCAGGAGGCGGACGTCCTAACAACCGTGTACCAGCGAAGAGCCCGCGCACGGACCGAAGACCTGCGGCCTATGCCGCAGGAGGTCGCGCACTGGCGCACGGAGGCCAGGGCGGCTGCTCTGGTCGCATGGAAGGAGCGGCTCCCGCTGGGACTCACGCGGAGGGGGGCTGGAGCACAACGCCTTATTGAGGCGATCCAGCCCGTACTCGAGGAGTGGGTCCAACGGGAGCACGGAGCCCTGACCTTCCGCCTGACGCAGGTCCTCTCGGGGCACGGGTGCTTCGGGAGATACCTGTGTAACGTGGCCAGGCGGGAGGCGACCCCGGCATGCCTCCGGTGCGGCTGTGCAGAAGATACTGCGCAGCACGTGCTGGAGACGTGCCCGGGTGAGGAGGAGCCGCGACGGTCCCTAGTCGCGGTCGTGGGGACAGACCTTTCGTTGCCGACCATCTTGAGAAAGATGCTCGACGACGAGAGGTGCTGGGAGGCCATGGCCTCCTTCTGCGAGACTGTTGTTTCTCAGAGGGAGGCCGAGGAGCGGGAGAGAGAGAGAGACCCTCTCGCTCCTCCGCTCCGGAGGGCGCGGACACGGAGACGGGCTAACCGGGCCCGGACTCCGTCTCCGCTGGGAGGACCTGGGGCGCCGGATGTGGGGACATCTGGCGTCCCACACTAGGGATAAGGTCCTCCAGAATGGAGTCGATGCCCTTCATGTTCCAGGGCATCGCTCGAGGAGAAAGGAGGGGCTTTATACACCCCTCCAGGGAGGGGGCTTTCTACACCCCCCCCCCCAGAGGAGGGTCCGCTGGTTTACACGGCGGACAACAGCGCTGGCAGGGCCGCGGAGCATGCGCAAGCGGACCCGTAGCCCTGCTACCAGCTGAGCAGGTGGAACATCGTGGAGGTTTTAGTCGGTATGGGTGCCTTACTGGCATCGAGCCCGACACTACCCGTGGCCGACCCAGCCGCGGGTGTGCGTAAATGCATTTCCCCCACGTAAAAAAAAAAAAAAAAAAAAAAAAAAAAAAAAAGGTTAGGTTAGGTTGGGGTGCAATGCCAGGATACCTCCACGTTGCCTCGGGTGCTGCAATTCCCTCTTAATGCTTGCATTCGGGAGGAAGGGCAGCACCTGGACCGGTGCACCCTGGGCAACGGTTAACAACTTTCCTTCGGGGATCTTGTTAGCCGTTGGCGAAATTCCTGGCGGGGGGGGGCCTTTCTGCGATCCCTATGCCTCGGCATAGGGCGCAGCAGAGAGGCGGGGACTCGCACCGTCGCATCCTTGGCATGGGAGGCGGTGGTGCGAGTCAAGGCGGCCTCTCGTTGTCGAGCAATTAGCCATGCTCGACAATGGGGGGACCGGGGAGGTGGTCCCTCTTCTGTTCGCAGGGGGGGGACCAAGGAGCGGGGGAGGGAGTGTCTTATCGCTCCCTCGCTCCAGAGGGTGGGGCGATGTCCAGGAGTAAGCGGCATCGCCCCTGGTGAGGGAGGGGCTTAAAAACCCCTCCGGGAGGGGGCTTTATACACCCCCCCCCCGAGGAGGAGCGCGCGCCGTCGCCTTTGGTCGGAGGGGCGACGGTGGCGCGCTAGTGGGCAGCAGGCGGCTGCAGGATCGGCCTCTCACCGTCGATTCGTTGCGGTCGTCTCGACGAGGAGAGGCCCGGGGAGGTGGGGGGCGGGGGAGAGAGATTGCCATCCTCTCGCTCCTCCGCTCCAGAGGGCGGGGGCGATGCCCCGTTATAGCCCCGGGGCATCGCTATCGCTCTCGCGAATGAAGGAGGGGCTTTGTACACCCCTCCGGGGAGGGGGCTCTATACACCCCCCCCCGTGGAGGATCGCGCCGACGTCTCTGAGGGCCGGAGGCGGCGGCGCGAGTGGCAGCAGGTGGCTGCAGAATTGGCCTCTCACCGTCGACCGTCTTGCTAGGAGCGCTCGACGAGGAGAGGTCTGGGGAGGGGGCTTTATACACCCCCCCCCGTGGAGGAGCTCGCGCCGTCGTCTCCCTGCCTATTGCGGCAGACAACGGCGCGAGCTAGGGGCGGGGGAAAGAGAACGGAGTACTCTCTCTCCCCCACTCCTGAGGGCGCGGTGACGGAGCCGGGATTAAATTCCTGACTCCGTCCCTGCGGCGGGGACTCGGGGCGCTGGATGTGGGCCATCCAACGTCCCTGAAAACAGGGTCCCCCAGAGGAGTTGGTGCCCCAGATGTTCCGGGGCATCACTCGAGGAGGAGGAGGGGCTTTATACACCCCTCCGGGAGGGGGCTTTATACACCCCCCCCCGAGGAGGGCTCGCTCCTGCACGGAGCGAGCAACAGCGCAAGCGGGGCTGCGGAGAATGCGCAAGCGGGCCCGCGGCCCCGCTTCCAGCTGAGTAGGCGGAACATCGTGGAGGTTTTAGTCGGTATGGGTGCCCCTTCCGGGCATCGAGCCCGACACTACCCGTGGCCGACCCAGCCGCGGGTGTGCGTAAATGCATTTCCCCCACGTTAAAAAAAAAAAAAAAAAAAAAAAGGTTAGGTTAGGTTGGGGTGCAATGCCAGGATACCTCCACGAAACCCCGGGTGTTGTAGTTCCTCTTGAATGCTTGCATTCGGGGGGAAGGGCAACACTTGGCTCGGTGCACCCTGGGCAACGGTTAATAACTTTCCTTCGGGGATCTTGTTAGCCGTTGGCTGAATTCCTGGCGGGGTCTCTCTGCGATCCCTATGTCTCGGCATAGGGCGCAGCAGATGAGACGGGGGGGGGGGGGCGGTGAAGGATCGCCCCAGCGGACCTTCGGGTCGTGGGATGGCCGGCCTTCAAGGCTGGCGGCGCGGCAGGGAGGGTCAACTCGGCCACCCTGTCGGGCACCTCGGGACGGTGCAGTTCTGTCTGCAGAGAGGGCCTTCGGGCCGGGGGATGGCGGACCTTCAAGGTCTGCGGCGCGGCGGGGAGGGTCAACTCGGCCGCCCCGTCGGGCACACTGGTGGAAGCCAGTGTTTTGTGTGTGTCTGTGTGTATGTTTCTGTGTGTGTTTTTATAGGCAGCCGGCACTTTACGCCGGCACCCAAAACTATGGCTGATTCAAAGAGATGTAATGTACCCCAGGGAGGTAAAGCCGGAAACGGACAATCCTTCCCTCCTCCGGGAGGCTGCCCCTCGTATTCTGGGGGGGGCAAGAGTCGCCATTCATCGTCACGTGTTGTTGAGATCAAGGAGTGTCCCAAGAGGGACGAGAGGAGGAGTAAGGAGCCCGCTCTGGACTCCGACGATCTTGATTCGCCGGATTCCAGACCCGGCTCCGCCATGAGCGTCGAGTCGATAGGACGCAAGAGGAGGAACCCTAGCAGTGCTGGTGCTGCCTCTGACTCTGATGAGGAGCAGAGCAGTAGACCACCTGCTAGGAGAGGAAGAGGACGCCCACCAACGACCGGCCGATACGTCGGGCTCGCCAAGGCGCAAGCGGAGTTGAACGCACTCAAGCGTGAAGAACTCCGCTTGCAGGCCGAGGCTGAGCTGACGAGCTACGTAAGGGAGCAGTCAGAGAGGACGAGAGCTCGCGCTTCGGTGAGGTCCGGAAGTGATTCTGGCCCGAAATCGAGTAGCGAGCTGGTGAGCGCTGTCACTAACAGCCTCACCATTATCAAGGAGGTCGCGACGAAGTCGTCGAACCTTAAGGGGACTCGCACCATGATCAGCGCACGTTTCGAGGGCTTGGAAGATCGGCTTCTCCCGGAGAAGCGCCTCAGGCCGCCACTGGCCGCCGACAGGCGAAGAGAAGAAGCGGAACGCGCACCGAGCACGTCGACCGCCCCCCCCGCACCGGCAGTTGAGCCGCAGCCCGGCCCATCCAAAGCCGCCAAGCCCAAGAAGGGCAAAGGCAAAGGCAAGGGTGGGCCTGCTCCTGCCGTAGTGCCAGCACCGACTCCGGCACCGCCTCCACCAGCACCGATGGCCTGGACTGAGGTGGTGAAGAGGTCGAAGAAGAAACGCACCGAAGCCCCTGGCCCTGTGAACCCCCGGCCCAGATCAGCGGCCCCGGAGCGAGCCCAGGTTGTGAGAGCAGTGAGGAAGCCTGCTCCTCCCACAACCCTGAAGGCAAAGGCGGCCAAACTCCGCCTCCCCCGCACTGCAGCCGTGGTCATCACACTGCTGCCGGGGGCGGAGGAGAAGGGCTTGACCTACTCCAAGGTGCTGGCAGAGGGCAAGCGATGCGTCGACCTCGGCGCTCTAGGAGTTCCCCCCCTGAGGATGAGGACAGCAGCGACAGGGGCCCGCATCCTCGAGGTCCCTGGGGCTGAAAAGTCCCAGAAGGCAGACTCCCTGGCTGAAAAGCTAAGGGAGACCTTCCAGGGGGTGGAAGAGATCCGGGTCTCCAGGCCGGTCACCATGACGGATATGCGGGTGAGTGGCCTGGACGACTCGGTCAGCGCCGAGGAGCTGGCAGAGTCTCTTGCCAAGGCTGGAGGGTGTCCGACCCAGGAGGTAAAGGTCGGCACCATCAAGGCGGGGCCGAGGGGCATGGGGTCTGCGGTAGTGCGCTGCCCCACAACAGCAGCCAAGACTATAGCGGCTGGAGGACGGTTGCTCGTCGGCTGGGTCTCGGCCCAAATACAGATACTGGACGCGCGACCCCGCCGATGCTATCGGTGCCTTGCACTGGGCCACGTTAGGGCCCAGTGCAAGTCAGAAGTTGACCGCAGCGATGAATGTCATCGCTGCGGTCAAAAGGGCCACAAGGCCAGCGATTGTGCCGCCCCCCCACACTGCACCGTTTGTGCAGCTGTGGGCAGGGCCGCAGATCACCTCTCCGGGGGCAAGGCATGCGCCAAGCCCCCGTCGAAAACAGAGCCGCGACGCAAGTCCGCTGCGACTGAGGCTAAGGCCAAGTCACAGCCGACTCCCTCCGTAGCAACGGAAAAGGCGGTGCGCATGGAGGAAAGTTAGTATGCCACTAACTTTCCTCCAGGCGAACATCAACCGCTCTGCCCGGGCCCAGGATCTTTTGCTCCAAGCCCTGGCAGAGCGGTTGATAAAAATCTGCGTGGTCGCCGAGCCCTACCGAGTTCCGCCCAGGTCCGATTGGGTGGGGGACCTGGACGGCTTGGTGGCAATCACGGCCCAATCGCCGGCCCGGTCTCTTCCCTTGAAGGCGATGGCTGGAGGCCGAGGATACGCCGTGGCAAGTGTGGGGGAGATCGTGATTGTGGGGGTGTACCACTCCCCCAACAGGCCTCTCCACGAGCTCGAAGCCCTCCTCGAAGAGGTGGGCACGGTCGCGAGCAGAAACCGTCCCAGACCGGTTATTGTCCTCGGGGACCTCAACGCGAAATCATTCGCGTGGGGTTCCTCGACGACAGACGCGCGGGGTACTGCCGTCGCGGAATGGCTGACCGCGACGGGCCTGTGCGTCCTTAACCGGGGGACGGAGCACACGTGCGTGCGCCGATGGGGTGGCTCAGTGGTCGACGTGACCTTTGCCACCCCTGAGCTGGCACGACGCGTACGCGACTGGGAGGTGCTTGTGGACGAGGAGACGCTCTCCGATCACCGCTACATTCGGTTCAGCGTCTCCTCGCCCACAACCTTCGTGGAGGGGCCTGTTGGGTCCGGTCCGAGGTGGGTCCTTAAACGCCTGGACTCGGAGGTGCTGCAGGAGGCAGCGATAGTCCAGGCGTGGAACGCTCCACCTGCGGAGCCGGTCAGCATCGATGCCGAGGCGGATGCGCTTTGCGAGGCCATGGCGCGCGTGTGCGACGCAGCCATGCCCCGCGCCAGGGCCTCGCAGACCAAACGCCAGGTGTATTGGTGGTCGGACGAGATCGCAGAGCTCCGCCGCCGCTGCGTAGGGAGGCGCCGCCGGTACCAGAGGTACCGCCGCAGACGGCGCCGAGAGACGGAGGAGCTGGACCACCTTTACACCGCCTACAGGGAGGCATCGAAAGCCCTCCGTGTCGCCATCGACGAGGCCAAGGCTAGGGCCTGGCGGGAGCTGCTGCAGACGCTTGAGCTGGATCCGTGGGGAAGGCCGTACAGGTTGGCGAGGCAAAGGCTTCGCCCCTGGGCACCCCCGGTGACCTCAACGCTCGCGCCTGCAGTCCTGCAGCAGGTGGTCGAGGGACTGTTCCCTGCGGCCCCAGGAACCGAGTTCGTCCCTCCCACCGCGGTGGTCGATGGCGATACAGAAGGGCTTGACTCACTCAGCTCCCCTTCTGAAGTCTCGGAAGGGGAGCTGGGCGCAGCCATCCTCAGGATGAGGGCCAAGAACACGGCGCCGGGCCCTGATGGCATACACGGTCGCGCGTGGGCCCTCGCTGAGGATGCTCTAGGGCCTCGAATAAGGGCACTGTTTGGCCGCTGCCTCGAGGAGGGGAGGTTCCCCCGGCGGTGGAAGGGGGGCAGGCTCGTCCTCATTCGTAAGGATGGGCGCCCTGAGGACGAGCCTGCGGGATACCGTCCGATTGTGCTGCTTGATGAGGCCGGCAAGCTGCTGGAGCGGGTTGTCGCTGCCCGCCTTATCAAGCACCTGGAGAGGACTGGTCCCGACCTAGCGGAAGAGCAGTACGGGTTCCGGAGAGGTCGCTCGACGCTTGATGCTATTGCACGTGTCCGCGACCTCTCCGTCGAGGCGTGCTCCAGCGGCGGCGTCATGTTGGCGGTGTCTTTAGACATCGCCAACGCCTTTAACACGCTGCCCTGGAGCACAATTTTGGAGGGGCTGAGGTATCATAGGATACCTCAGTACCTGCAGCGCCTCGTCGGGGACTACCTCTCCTATAGAGAGGTAGTCTTTCCGACGATGCAAGGTGAGGGACGTAGCCCCATGACGCGCGGCGTTCCACAGGGGTCTGTTTTAGGGCCTCTTCTGTGGAACGTCGGGTATGACTGGGTCCTTCGGGGCGCTAACCTTCATGGCGTCGGCGTCATTTGTTATGCCGACGACACGCTGGTTACCGCCCGGGGAAGGACTTTCAGAGACGCGTCCATCCTTGCCACCGCCGCAGTCGCTGCGGTGGTGGCCAGGATCCGACGGTTGGGTCTGGAGGTGGCGCTCCACAAATCCGAGGCCATATGTTTTCATGGGCCTCGGGGGGCGCCACCTGCAGGCTCCAACATCGTCGTGGGGGGAACCTCCATTGCTGTCCGCTCGTCGCTCAAGTATTTGGGCGTCGTGCTTGACAGCAAATGGAGGTTCGGAGAACATCTGCGGCGGCTGTCCCCCAAACTTATGGGGACAGCCGCCGCATTGAGCCGGCTACTCCCGAACCTGGGAGGCGGAGGGGGCACCTGCCGCCACCTTTACATGGCGGTAGTGAGATCGATGGCCCTCTACGGCGCTCCAATCTGGGCCGGATCTCTGAATCCTCGGGAGACCTCTACACTCCTGAGGGCTCAGAGAGTCATGGCGGTGAGGGTGTGCCGGGGTTATCGCACACTCTCACACGAGGTGGCCTGCATCCTCGCGGGCTCCCTTCCATGGGACCAGGAGGCGGACGTCCTGGCAGCCGTGTACCAGCGAAGAGCTCGCGCACGGACCGAAGACCTGCGGCCTATGCCGCAGGAGGTCGCGCACTGGCGCACGGAGGCCAGGACGGCTGCTCTGGTCGCGTGGAAGGAGCGGCTCCCGCTGGGACTCACGCGGAGGGGGGCTGGAGCACAACGCCTTATTGAGGCGATCCAGCCCGTACTCGAGGAGTGGGTCCAGCGGGAGCACGGAGCCCTGACCTTCCGCCTGACGCAGGTCCTCTCGGGGCACGGGTGCTTCGGGAGGTACCTGTGTAACATGGCAAGGCGGGAGGCGACCCCGGCATGCCTCCGGTGCGGCTGTGCAGAGGACACTGCGCAGCACGTGCTGGAGACGTGCCCGGGTGAGGAGGAGCCGCGACGGTCCCTAGTCGCGGTCGTGGGGACAGACCTTTCGTTGCCGACCATCTTGAGAAAGATGCTCGACGACGAGAGGTGCTGGGAGGCCATGGCCTCCTTCTGCGAGACTGTTGTTTCTCAGAGGGAGGCCGAGGAGCGGGAGAGAGAGAGAGACCCTCTCGCTCCCCCGCTCCGGAGGGCGCGGACACGGAGACGGGCTAACCGGGCCCGGACTCCGTCTCCGCTGGGAGGACCTGGGGCACCGGATGTGGGGACATCCGGCGTCCCACACTGGGGATAAGGTCCTCCAGAGTGGAGTCGATGCCCTACATGTTCCAGGGCATCGCTCGAGGAGAAAGGAGGGGCTTTATACACCCCTCCAGGGAGGGGGCTCTCTACACCCCCCCCAGAGGAGGGTCCGCTGATTTACACAGCGGACAACAGCGCTGGCAGGGCCGCGGAGCATGCGCAAGCGGACCCGTAGCCCTGCTACCAGCTGAGCAGGTGGAACATCGTGGAGGTTTTAGTCGGTATGGGTGCCCCTTCTGGGCACCGAGCCCGACACTACCCGTGGCCGACCCAGCCGCGGGTGTGCGTAAATGCATTTCCCCCACGTTAAAAAAAAAAAAAAAAAAAAAAAAAAAAAAAAAAAAAAAAAAAAAAAAAAGGTTAGGTTAGGTTAGGTTAGGTTAGGTTAGGTTAGGTTAGGTTAGGTTGGGGTGCAATGCCAGGATACCTCCACGTTGCCTCGGGTGCTGCAATTCCCTCTTAATGCTTGCATTCGGGGGGAAGGGCAGCACCTGGACCGGTGCACCCTGGGCAACGGCTAACAACTTTCCTTCGGGGATCTTGTTAGCCGTTGGCGAAATTCCTGGCGGGGGGGGGGCCTCTCTGCGATCCCTATGCCTCGGCATAGGGCGCAGCAGAGAGGCGGGGACTCGCACCGTCGCATCCTTGGCATGGGAGGCGGTGGTGCGAGTCAAGGCGGCCTCTCGTTGTCGAGCAATTAGCCATGCTCGACAATGGGAGGACCGGGGAGGTGGTCCCTCTTCTGTTCGCAGGGGGGGGACCAAGGAGCGGGGGAGGGAGTGTCTTATCGCTCCCTCGCTCCAGAGGGTGGGGCGATGTCCAGGAGTAAGCGGCATCGCCCCTGGTGAGGGAGGGGCTTAAAAACCCCTCCGGGAGGGGGCTTTATACACCCCCCCCCCGAGGAGGAGCGCGCGCCGACGCCTTTGGTCGGAGGGGCGACGGTGGCGCGCTAGTGGGCAGCAGGCGGCTGCAGGATCGGCCTCTCACCGTCGATTCGTTGCGGTCGTCTCGACGAGGAAAGGCCCGGGGAGGTGGGGGGCGGGGGAGAGAGATTGCCATCCTCTCGCTCCTCCGCTCCAGAGGGCGGGGGCGATGCCCCGTTATAGCCCCGGGGCATCGCTATCGCTCTCGCGAATGAAGGAGGGGCTTTGTACACCCCTCCGGGGAGGGGGCTCTATACACCCCCCCCCGTGGAGGATCTCGCCGACGTCTCTGAGGGCCGGAGGCGGCGGCGCGAGTGGCAGCAGGTGGCTGCAGAATTGGCCTCTCACCGTCGACCGTCTTGCTAGGAGCGCTCGACGAGGAGAGGTCTGGGGAGGGGGCTTTATACACCCCCCCCCGTGGAGGAGCTCGCGCCGTCGTCTCCCTGCCTATTGCGGCAGACAACGGCGCAAGCTAGGGGCGGGGGAAAGAGAACGGAGTACTCTCTCTCCCCCACTCCTGAGGGCGCGGTGACGGAGCTGGGATTAAATTCCTGACTCCGTCCCTGCGGCGGGGACTCGGGGCGCTGGATGTGGGCCATCCAACGTCCCTGAAAACAGGGTCCCCCAGAGGAGTTGGTGCCCCAGATGTTCCGGGGCATCACTCGAGGAGGAGGAGGGGCTTTATACACCCCTCCGGGAGGGGGCTTTATACACCCCCCCCGAGGAGGGCTCGCTCCTGCACGGAGCGAGCAACAGCGCAAGCGGGGCTGCGGAGAATGCGCAAGCGGGCCCGCGGCCCCGCTTCCAGCTGAGTAGGCGGAACATCGTGGAGGTTTTAGTCGGTATGGGTGCCCCTTCCGGGCATCGAGCCCGACACTACTCGTGGCCGACCCAGCCGCGGGTGTGCGTAAATGCATTTCCCCCACGTTAAAAAAAAAAAAAAAAAAAAAAAAAAAAAGGTTAGGTTAGGTTAGGTTAGGTTAGGTTAGGTTAGGTTAGGTTAGGTTAGGTTGGGTTAGGTTGGGTTAGGTTGGGTTAGGTTGGGGTGCAATGCCAGGATACCTCCACGTTGCCTCGGGTGCTGCAATTCCCTCTTAATGCTTGCATTCGGGGGGAAGGGCAGCACCTGGACCGGTGCACCCTGGGCAACGGCTAACAACTTTCCTTCGGGGATCTTGTTAGCCGTTGGCGAAATTCCGGGCGGGGGGGGGGCCTCTCTGCGATCCCTATGCCTCGGCATAGGGCGCAGCAGAGAGGCGGGGACTCGCACCGTCGCATCCTTGGCATGGGAGGCGGTGGTGCGAGTCAAGGCGGCCTCTCGTTGTCGAGCAATTAGCCATGCTCGACAATGGGAGGACCGGGGGGGGGGTCCCTCTTCTGTTCGCGGGGGGGGGACCAAGGAGCGGGGGAGGGAGTGTCTTATCGCTCCCTCGCTCCAGAGGGTGGGGCGATGTCCAGGAGTAAGCGGCATCGCCCCTGGTGAGGGAGGGGCTTAAAAACCCCTCCGGGAGGGGGCTTTATACACCCCCCCCCGAGGAGGAGCGCGCGCCGTCGCCTTTGGTCGGAGGGGCGACGGTGGCGCGCTAGTGGGCAGCAGGCGGCTGCAGGATCGGCCTCTCACCGTCGATTCGTTGCGGTCGTCTCGACGAGGAGAGGCCCGGGGAGGTGGGGGGCGGGGGAGAGAGATTGCCATCCTCTCGCTCCTCCGCTCCAGAGGGCGGGGGCGATGCCCCGTTATAGCCCCGGGGCATCGCTATCGCTCTCGCGAATGAAGGAGGGGCTTTGTACACCCCTCCGGGGAGGGGGCTCTATACACCCCCCCCCGTGGAGGATCGCGCCGACGTCTCTGAGGGCCGGAGGCGGCGGCGCGAGTGGCAGCAGGTGGCTGCAGAATTGGCCTCTCACCGTCGACCGTCTTGCTAGGAGCGCTCGACGAGGAGAGGTCTGGGGAGGGGGCTTTATACACCCCCCCCCGTGGAGGAGCTCGCGCCGTCGTCTCCCTGCCTATTGCGGCAGACAACGGCGCAAGCTAGGGGCGGGGGAAAGAGAACGGAGTACTCTCTCTCCCCCACTCCTGAGGGCGCGGTGACGGAGCTGGGATTAAATTCCTGACTCCGTCCCTGCGGCGGGGACTCGGGGCGCTGGATGTGGGCCATCCAACGTCCCTGAAAACAGGGTCCCCCAGAGGAGTTGGTGCCCCAGATGTTCCGGGGCATCACTCGAGGAGGAGGAGGGGCTTTATACACCCCTCCGGGAGGGGGCTTTATACACCCCCCCCCGAGGAGGGCTCGCTCCTGCACGGAGCGAGCAACAGCGCAAGCGGGGCTGCGGAGAATGCGCAAGCGGGCCCGCGGCCCCGCTTCCAGCTGAGTAGGCGGAACATCGTGGAGGTTTTAGTCGGTATGGGTGCCCCTTCCGGGCATCGAGCCCGACACTACTCGTGGCCGACCCAGCCGCGGGTGTGCGTAAATGCATTTCCCCCACGTTAAAAAAAAAAAAAAAAAAAAAAAAAAAAAAAGGTTGGGTTAGGTTGGGTTAGGTTAGGTTAGGTTAGGTTAGGTTAGGTTAGGTTAGGTTAGGTTAGGTTAGGTTAGGTTAGGTTAGGTTAGGTTAGGTTAGGTTAGGTTAGGTTAGGTTAGGTTAGGTTAGGTTAGGTTAGGTTAGGTTAGGTTAGGGGTGCAATGCCAGGATACCTCCACGAAACCCCGGGTGTTGTAGTTCCTCTTGAATGCTTGCATTCGGGGGGAAGGGCAACACTTGGCTCGGTGCACCCTGGGCAACGGTTAATAACTTTCCTTCGGGGATCCTGTTAGCCGTTGGCTGAATTCCTGGCGGGGTCTCTCTGCGATCCCTATGTCTCGGCATAGGGCGCAGCAGAGAGACGGGGAGGGGGCGATGAAGGATCGCCCCAGCGGACCTTCGGGTCGTGGGATGGCCGGCCTTCAAGGCTGGCGGCGCGGCAGGGAGGGTCAACTCGGCCACCCTGTCGGGCACTTCGGGACGGTGCAGTTCTGTCTGCAGAGGGCCTTCGGGCCGGGGGATGGCGGACCTTCAAGGTCTGCGGCGCGGCGGGGAGGGTCAAGTCGGCCACCCCGTCAGGCAAGCTGGCGGCAAGCCAGTTTTTGTGTGTGTCTGTGTGAGTGTTTGTGTTTTGTGTGTTTTATAGGCAGCCGGCACTTTACGCCGGCACCAAAAACTATGGCTGATTCAAAGAGATGTAATGTACCCCAGGGAGGTAAAGCCGGAAACGGACAATCCTTCCCTCCTCCGGGAGGCTGCCCCTCGTATTCTGGGGGGGGCAAGAGTCGCCATTTAACGTCAATCGAGATCATGGAGTGTCCCAAGGGGGACGAGAAGAGGAGGTCATTGAGGAGAGAGCCCGCTCTGGACTCCGACGACTACTCGTCGGATTCCAGACCCGGCTCCGCGATGAGCATTGCGTCATCAGGACGCAAGAGGAGGAACAGCGGCGGTGGAAGTGGCTCAGATTCCGACGGGGATCGGGGCTCTAGACCACCAGCCGCTAGGAGAGGAAGAGGTCGCCCTCCATCCACGGGCCAATACGTCGGGCTCGCCAAGGCGAAGGCGGAGTTGAACGCACTCAAGCGTGAAGAACTCCGCCTGCAGGCCGAGGCGGACCTGGCGAACTACGTCCGGGAGGACAGAGAACGGAGGAAAGCTCGCACGTTGACGAGGACCGGGAGCGATTCTGGCCCCAAGTCAAGTCACGAGCTAGTGAGCGCTGTTGCAGACAGTCTCACTGTCATCACGGAGGTCGCGACGAAGTCGTCGAACCTTAAGGGGACACTAGTCCGGAGCCTTAAGGACGCGGCGGCTTCGATCCGGGAGGCGGTCACGGAGTTGTCTTCACTCTCCGTGTCCGATGAGAACCAGCTCCTCCAGGCCGACAACGCTCGGCTGAAGGCGGAAGTGGGCGATCTCCGTAAGGAGGTCGCTCAGATGAAGCTGGATATGGAGGAGCTGAAGAGGGCACAGAGGCAGACGGTGGCTCCCTCGGTCGTTCGCGAGAGCGTCGAGGTCGAGCCGATCCGTCCTGCCTCGCAGACACGGCGTGGAAGCGGAGCGATCCGCCGAAACGCCCCACCGGACGAGGACGGGGGCGAGTTCGAGCGTGACATCATGGTGAAGGTGGGGACCATGGTGAACGCTCGGCTCGAGGCGCTAGCGCGCAGGCTTCCTCCAGAGCCGCGTGCTCGGCCCCCACTAGCAGCGGACAAGAGGCAGGGTAAGGCAGCCACAGCTGCGGCCCCTGCCCCTGTGCCGGCAGTCGGGGAGCCGAAACGGACGAGAAAAAGGAAGAAGAAGAAGAAGAAGGCCGGCGCTGGTCCTTTACAACCAGCGTCGGCGAAACAGCCCAAGGCACTGCCCCCAGCGCCGAAGGCTATGAAGGAGAAATGGAGCGACGTGGCGAGGCGTGGCAAAACCAATGGGTCTGGTGCGGTGCAGAGGGCACCGCAGACCAGGAACCCGGCGGCAAAGCTGCGCCCGCCACGTACGTCAGCCGTGGTCCTGACTCTCGAGCCTATTGCTCGGGAGAAAGGGTTCACGTACATGGACGCGCTCAATAAGGCCAAGTCGTCCATTGTCCTGACCGACCACGGCATACCGCCTCTGAGCTTCCGAATTTCGCAAGCCGGGGCGCGTATGCTGGAGGTCAATGGTCCGGACAGTGCCGACAAAGCCGATTTACTGGCGGAGAAGATTAAGGAAGTTGTACCGGCGGAGTTCGTCCGCGTCACCAGGCCGTCGAAGTGCGCAGAAATGCGCATTTCCGGCCTCGACGACTCCGTCACGTCGGACGAGGTAGCGGAGGCGGTCGCGCGCATCGGCGGATGCTCGATCGACTCCATCAGGTATAGCGAGGTTCGCACAAACCTGATCGGAGTCGGCTCGATGTGGCTGAGATGCCCGATCGCCGCCGCCAAGGAGGTGGCACTGGGGGGCACACTGCTCGTAGGTTGGACCTCGGCAAGGGTCCACCTGCTGGAGCGCAAGCCCTTTGTGTGCTTCAAATGTCTGGAGGTAGGTCACGTACGTGCTAAGTGCCCATCCAAGGTGGACCGCAGCGATAAATGTTATCGCTGCGGACAGCCTGGACACGTAGCGAGCGTATGCACCGCTGCGGCTCGCTGCATGCTGTGTGCGGCAGCAAACCAAAGCGCTGACCATAGGATGGGAGGCAAGGGTTGCAACGCCCTCAAGCCCAAGCCCAAGCAGAGGATGGGAGACGGAGCGAGGGTGGATCGTAAGACCACTTCGACTCCGGCCCGCCCTGCGAAGGCGAAGGCTAAGGACATGCCGATGTCTGTTGACCCTGGGCCTAGTGCCCCGGGTCCGGGACGTCGGTGATGTCGGGATCGGCGGGTGACGAACGGGGGTTCGTCGTCCGCACGCCAATCGATCCCCCAAGCGGGTCGGCGCACTGGGTGCCTGGTGCGCTGATGCCGAGAGGGCACGTCCTGACGAGGACGTTAGGAAGAGTGTCACGCCTGCGGGCTGTGGCTGCCGCGGACAGGGATACGGAAGAGTCGTCCCACGTACTCGCGTCCCTGTCGCGATCGCGGAAGGGAAGGGGCACCCCAGGTTTTTAGTGAGTATACCGCCTCACTGTAGGAGGTGGGAGTCTCACATATCCTCCGGCTCCCCCCGGGGCTGGAGGAATCCGTAATTTGGATTTTCCTGGGTTAAAAAAAAAAAAAAAAAAAAAAAAAAAAAAAAGGTTGGGTTAGGTTAGGTTAGGTTGGGTTAGGTTAGGTTAGGTTGGGTTAGGTTAGGTTAGGTTAGGTTAGGTTGGGTTAGGTTGGGTTAGGTTGGGGTGCAAGGCCAGGATACCTCCACGAAACCCCGGGTGTTGTAGTTCCTCTTGAATGCTTGCATTCGGGGGGAAGGGCAACACTTGGCTCGGTGCACCCTGGGCAACGGTTAATAACTTTCCTTCGGGGATCTTGTTAGCCGTTGGCTGAATTCCTGGCGGGGTCTCTCTGCGATCCCTATGTCTCGGCATAGGGCGCAGCAGAGAGACGGGGAGGGGGCGATGAAGGATCGCCCCAGCGGACCTTCGGGTCGTGGGATGGCCGGCCTTCAAGGCTGGCGGCGCGGCAGGGAGGGTCAACTCGGCCACCCTGTCGGGCACTTTGGGACGGTGCAGTTCTGTCTGCAGAGGGCTTTCGGGCCGAGGGATGGCGGACCTTCAAGGTCTGCGGCGCGGCGGGGAGGGTCAATTCGGCCGCCCCGTCGGGCATGCTGGTGGAAGCCAGTGTTTTGTGTGTGTTTGTGTTGAGTGTTTGTGTTCTTGTGTGTTTTATAGGCAGCCGGCACTTTACGCCGGCACCCAAAACAATGGCAGATTTAAAGAGAAGTAAACTACCCCAGGGAGGTAAAGCCGGCAACGGACAATCCTTCCCTCCTCCGGGAGGCTGCCCCTCGTATTCTGGGGGGGGCAAAAGTCGCCATTTAACTTCAGTTGAGATCGTAGAGTGTCCCAAGGGGGACGAGAAGAGGAGGTCGATGAGGAGAGAGCCCGCCCTGGACTCCGACGACTACTCGTCGGAATCCAGACCCGGCTCCGCGATGAGCATCGCGTCGTCATCGGGACGCAAAAGGAGGAATAGCAGCGGTGGAAGTGGAACCGATTCCGACGGGGATCGGGGCACTAGACCGCCGGCTGCAAGAAGAGGAAGAGGACGCCCACCAACTACCGGCCAATACGTCGGGCTCGCCAAGGCGCAAGCGGAGTTGAACGCACTCAAGCGTGAAGAACTCCGCTTGCAGGCCGAGGCTGAGCTGACGAAATATGTCCGGCAGCAGTCAGAGAGGACGAGAGCTCGCGCTCCGGTTAGGTCTGGAAGTGATTCTGGCCCGAAATCGAGTGGCGAGCTAGTGAGTGCTGTCGTTGACAGCCTCACCATTATCAAGGAGGTCGCGACGAAGTCGTCGAACCTTAAGGGGACACTAGTCCGGAGCCTTAAGGACGCGGCGGCTTCGATCCACGAGGCGGTCACGGAGATGTCTTCTCTCTCCGTGTCCGATGAGAACCGGCTCCTCCAGGCCGACAACGCTCGGCTGAAGGCGGAAGTGGGCGATCTTCGCAAGGAGGTCGCCCAGATGAAGCTGGATATGGAGGAGCTGAGGAGGGCACAGAGGCAGACGGTGGCTCCCTCGGTCGCTCGCGAGAGCGTCGAGGTCGAGCCGATCCGTCCTGCCTCGCAGACACGGCGTGGAAGCGGAGTGATCCGCCGAAACGCCCCAACACCGGATAAGGATGGAGACGAGTTCGAGCGGGAGATCATGGTGAAGGTGGGGACCATGGTCAACGCTCGACTCGAGGCGCTGGCACGCAGGCTTCCTCCGGAGCCGCGTACTCGGCCCCCACTAGCAGCGGACAAGAGGCAGGGTAAGGCAGCCACAGCTGCGGCCCCTGCCCCTGTGCCGGCAGTCGGGGAGCCGAAACGGAAAAGGAAACGGAAGAAGAAGAAGAAGAAGGTCGGCGCTGGTCCTTTACAACCAGCGTCGACGAAACAGCCCAAGGCACTGCCACCAGCGCCGAAGGCTATGAAGGAGAAATGGAGCGACGTGGCGAAGCGTGGCAAAACCAATGGGTCTGGTGCGGTGCAGAGGGCAACGCAGACCAGGAACCCGGCGGCAAAGCTGCGCCCGCCACGCACGTCGGCCGTCGTCCTGACTCTCGAGCCTATTGCTCGGGAGAAAGGGTTTACGTACATGGACGCGCTCAATAAGGCCAAGTCGTCCATTGTCTTGACCGATCACGGCATACCGCCTCTAAGCTTCCGTATTTCGCAAGCTGGGGCGCGTATGCTGGAGATCAAGGGTCCAGACAGTGTCGACAAAGCCGACTTACTGGCGGAAAAGATAAGGGAGGTACTACCGGCGGAGTTCGTCCGCGTCACCAGGCCGTCGAAGTGCGCAGAAATGCGCATTTCCGGCCTCGACGACTCCGTCACTTCGGACGAGGTAGCGGAGGCGGTCGCGCGCATCGGCGGATGCTCGATCGACTCCATCAGGTATAGCGAGGTTCGCACAAACCTGATCGGAGTCGGCTCGATGTGGCTGAAGTGCCCGATCGCCGCCGCCAAGGAGGTAGCACTGGGGGGCACGCTGCTCGTAGGTTGGACCTCGGCAAGGGTCCACCTGCTAGAGCGCAAGCCCTTCGTGTGCTACAAGTGTATGGAAGTGGGACACGTGAAGGCGAAATGCCCGTCCCAGGTGGACCGCAGCGATAAGTGTTATCGTTGCGGACAGCCTGGGCACGTGGCCAGCTTATGCTCTGCCCCGGCTTGCTGTATGCTTTGCGCAGCAGCAAACCAAAAGGCGGATCACAGGATGGGAGGCAAGGGTTGTAACGCCCTCAAGCCCAAGCCCAAGCAGAGGTTGGGAGACGGAGCGAGGGTGGATCGTAAGACCACTTCGACTCCGGCCCGCCCTGCGAAGGCAAAGGCTAAGGACATGCCGATGTCTGTTGACCCTGGGCCTAGTGCCCCGGGTCCGGGACGTCGGTGATGTCGGGATCGGCGGGTGACGAACGGGGGTTCGTCGTCCGCACGCCAATCGATCCCCCAAGCGGGTCGGCGCACTGGGTGCCTGGTGCGCTGATACCGAGAGGGCACGTCCTGACGAGGACGTAAGGAAGAGTGCCGCGCCTGCGGGCTGTGGCTGCCGCGGACAGGGATACGGAGGAGTCGTACCACGTACCCGCGTCCCTGTCGCGATCGCGGAAGAGAAGGGGCACCCCAGGTTTTTAGTGAGTATACCGCCTCACTTTAGGAGGTGGGAGTCTCACATATCCTCCGGCTCCCCCCGGGGCTGGAGGAATCCGTAATTTGGATTTTCCTGGGTTAAAAAAAAAAAAAAAAAAAAAAAAAAAAAAAAAAAAAAAAAAAAAAAAAAAAAAAAAGGTTGGGTTAGGTTGGGTTAGGTTGGGTTAGGTTGGGTTAGGTTAGGTTAGGTTGGGTTAGGTTAGGTTAGGTTGGGTTAGGTTGGGTTAGGTTGGGTTAGGTTGGGTTAGGTTGGGTTAGGTTAGGTTAGGTTGGGTTAGGTTAGGTTAGGTTGAGTGGCGTTCTGTCTGCGGTCGAGAACGCTGCGTTTATGTCTGCTCCGCGCAAAAAATTCGCCGTGGTGGTAAAAGTTTGTTCCGGAGTACAAATTTTACACCGGAAGTGTCGTGGTGGTGTGATGCACCGTTTGGTGGTTGTGGATTTCTCCTGCGGGAACTCTCCGCAGGGATAAGTGGGAGTGATTTTCGGGAAGGAAGAATATTCCTTCCAGAACATTCGAAAATTCGCTCGGCCACTTCGAGGAAGTGAGTAGTCCGCGGGCGGGCCGATATCCAGTCGGCCACGGCGCGGAGTGCGGCGCGCGGGGACGAGTCTACGCCTCTGGATAAGGACTATAAGGTGTATGAACTCTATATAGTTAGGTTAAGTAGTTTTTAAGCTAGCTTTAAGGTAGTTCTTAAGTTAGTTTTTAAGCTGCTAGGATTAAGGTTGTGTATATATGTAAATATTTAAATTTTTGTTTAATTGTTTACATGTATATAGTGTTAGGATATATATATTAATGTGTATATAGCGGGTGCTGTTGCGCAGAGCAGCCCACGTAGGAGCTTGGCTATGCCCAAGCCACTACGTAACGCCTCCGGGCGATTTTCGAAAGGCCCTTGTCAGGGCCAGGCCGGGGGTCCTCCTCTGGGCCCACCGGTTTCGGTGGACCCCGAGAAGGACTCATGCCCTTCTCAGGGCCAATTTAAAGCCCCTTCTCAGGGCACGTCCGAACGAGTTTCGGGGTCGGAGGCCAGCCGCGCGTCGTCCGCGGCTGGCTTCCTGCGAGCTTATTGCGGGGCAGATGTGCCGTCGGACTCCGACGAATCCGTGATTTTCACCTCGGACACAGACTCGATGGCGGTCGACGGCCGCACCGAGTCCCGCAAGCGAGCCTTTCTAAAGAAAGGCTCGGAAGGCTCCTCGGACAATACGGGGAAGCCGAAACGGAAAGCGGGGGCCAAGAAGGCTAAGCCGCTGGCGGCGGACAGCCATGACGTGGGTCTGGCAGACGCCCAGCGTCAGCTGGACCTGGCTCGGCGGAGCCAAGTCCCGAAAGAGTTGGAGGAGCTGGTCGCGGCCAAGGAGCAGCGGACGCGCGTCGCCCGGGCTAAGTCCGGGTACGGCGCGTCCCGCATCCTATATACGGACCACTCCTTGGCGGAGCTCGAGAGGATGGCGCAGGAGGACGAGGAGGAGATTGTGGAGGTCGTCTCGAAGTCCTCTAACTTGAAAGGGACTTTCCAAAAGTCCCTAAAATGCAGGGCCGCCAGTATGCGCAGCATCGTGAGCGAGCTGGCGCAGCGTACGGCAACGGACGAGACGAGGCAGCTGCAGGCGAAAGTGGATCGCCTGCAGGCGGAAGTCGGCCAGCTTCATAAGAAGCTGGCCGAGGCCACGTCTCACCCGGCCGAACCGCTGCTGAGGCCCGAAGCTGGGGGCCTCCCTCCCTCCAACCTTGAGGATATCATTCGCAAGGTTGTGATGGAGGAGAGGGCCTTCACTAGGGCCTGCTTCGCGGGAATAGAAGACCGGCTCCTGCCGGTGCGATGCCTCCGCCCACCGCTTGCGGCGGACAAGAGGCGTAGTGAGCCGGGACCGCCGGTGCTGTGTCCCCGCCCGCCGCCCGCGGCGGACTGGAGACAGAGCGAGCCGGGCCCGTCCACGCAGCGCCTCCGACCGCCGCCCGCGGTGGACAAGAGGAGTAGTGAGCCGGGGCCATCCCCGCTCACCCAGGCGGACGCCCTCCTCCCTTCTACCACCCCGTCCAACCAGCATGGCTGGACGAAAGTGGTTAAGGGAAAAGGGAAGGCGAAGAAGAAGGTGGTGGCCACCCCCCCTACCGTCCCTGCCCCCGGCCCGTCGGCTCAGCCAACGATCAAGGGAAAAGGGAAGGGGAAGAAATCGGCCCCCAAGCCCTATACCGCTGCTCCTACAGCGAAAAGGGCCCCGACTGGCGCGAAGAAGGGACTCGCTCTTCCCAAGTCTGCGGCCGTTGTGGTGACACTCACCACGGAGGCCGCGGAGCGTGGGGAGACATACATGTCTCTTCTGATGCGGGCCCGCACTAACGCCGATCCCGCTCAGCTTGGGATCGGCGAAATTACGTGCCGGCGGACCCAAACGGGGGCTCGAATCTTCGAGTTCCCAGGAACTCAGGGTGGTGCACACGCAGACCTCTTTGCAGCGAAGCTGAAAGAGGTCATTTCGGATGCGGCCAAGGTGGCTAGACCCACCAAAACCGCAGCCTTGGAGGTGACCGAGCTTGACGACTCGGTCACCAAAGAGGAGGTGGTGGCGGCGATCGCAGCGATAGGGGGCTGCGACGTCACAGCGGTGCAAGGGCGGGCCATCAGGCCCGGCCGCGGTGGTATGGGCACTATCCGCCTTGAGTGCCCAGTCGCCGCAGCTAAAGCTGTCCTCACCAAAGGACGGCTTTCCGTCGGTTTCGGGTCAAGTGTGGTCCGGGCACTTGCAGAGCAACCTCTGCGCTGCTTCAAGTGCTTCGGCATCGGCCACACTCGGGCCCTCTGCCCGTCCAAGGTGGACAGGAAGGGCCTTTGCTACCGCTGTGGCAAAGAGGGTCACATGTCCGCCTCCTGCAAGGCCACCAGGCCGCACTGTGCGGTGTGTGCCGCCAGTGGTCGTCCGGCGGACCACGTAATGAAGGGGAGCAATTGTAATCCTCCCCTTAGGAAGGGCAAAGTGCAGGCACTTTACCGGCCTGCCGCTGCCACCACCGTTCCTGAAACAGGAACCTCGGAGGCCGCGGAGGAGGGTGCGATGTCCGATTAAGTCCAACATCGCATCCTCCAGGCGAACACCAACCACTGCGGAGCAGCCCAGGATTTGCTGACGCAGACCGTGGCTGAGTGGTTGGTGGACGTGCTGTGGTCGCCGAGCCGTATTCGGTCCCCGGTCGTTGGCTGGGTGATCAGGACGGCCTGGTGGCACCGGTGATGCGGTCTTCCTCAGACTCCCCTCCCCTCTCGACCTTAGAGAGAGGACCGGGATACGTGGCCGCCGCCTCCTCCCTGGTGGTGATTAGCGGGAACGAGGCACGGGGGTGCCTCCTCCCGCATTGCACTGATCACCACCACCGTCGGGCGGGAGCGACCTTAAGGTTGTTCCCGGGCCCCTCCTGGAAAGGAGGTGCGTGCAGGCCCCGCTGTAAAAGCGGGCAATCGTCGGAAGAGGACTGGACGTCAAGGCTCCGCCGGTTACCCAGTCCTCCTCCACATAGACGAGGGAGGAATATCGTGGAGTTTTTTAGTCGGTAGGGGTGCCATTGCACACTGGCGCAGAGTCCGACACTACCCGTGGCCGACCCAGCCGCGGGTGTGCGTAAACGCATTTTTCTTCACGAAAAACAAAAAAAAAAAAAAAAAAAAAAAAAAAAAAGGTTAGGTTAGGTTAGGTTAGGTTGGGTTAGGTTGGGTTAGGTTAGGTTAGGTTGGGTTAGGTTGGGTTAGGTTGGGTTAGGTTGGGTTAGGTTAGGTTAGGTTGGGTTAGGTTAGGTTAGGTTGGGTTAGGTTGGGTTAGGTTGGGTTAGGTTGGGTTAGGTTGGGTTAGGTTGGGTTAGGTTGGGTTAGGTTGGGTTAGGTTGGGTTAGGTTGGGTTAGGTTGGGTTAGGTTGGGTTAGGTTGGGTTAGGTTGGGTTAGGTTGGGTTAGGTTGGGTTAGGTTGGGTTAGGTTGGGTTAGGTTGGGTTAGGTTGGGTTAGGTTGGGTTAGGTTGGGTTAGGTTGGGTTAGGTTGGGTTAGGTTGGGTTAGGTTGGGTTAGGTTGGGTTAGGTTGGGTTAGGTTTTTTTTTTTTTTTTTTTTTTTTTCCGAGGGTAGGGGGGAATCCTCATGGATCCCGCGAGGCACGGGCCTCGCGGGTATGTCCGACTCCGCCTTGGCGACCTACGGACTAAACCCCCCTCCCTTTTTGCCAATACTCCTCCGATGTATTTCGGAGACCTTTTTCGGGTTGGCTTATTGTAGCAGCATGATTTTTATAATATCACTAGTTTCAATAATTAATTGTTAATATGTATAATAAAATCATGTCAAAATAAAATAGTCAAATAATAATTCATTTTGTATAAATTGTCATAATATCATATTGTATAATAATCGTAATAATTCAATAGTGTAAAAATAAAATAAAAGTAAAATACATCACATTGTATAATTATATAATAAATTTGTACTACGCATAATATTAATTTCAGTCAATAGATTTACATTTTATTTATTTTGTAATTTTGATGAGACACGGGAAGAATTATTGTTCTCGTGTCTTATTCCTATTTATTACATCCTGCGCTACTTTTGTGCAGAATGCTAGCAGGCACGGCCTGGACTCTTTTCCGGCCATCATTTCACACAATGATGTTCTGGTTAATGCCATGTTGGTTGCTGATTCCAGGTCGTGCCTGTCAGCACCATATTTAGGGCACTCAAGTATCAAGTGCTCTATCGTCTCTTCTTTTTCAGGGTCACAGGCGCATGAGGGATTGTCCTTGCACTTAAAACGAGTTAAATACGCTGAGAACCCCCCATGACCGGTCAACACCTGCGTCAGTACAGGGGTAAGTTTGAAGTTATTCACTATTCTGTGAGCGTCTACTACGTTCGGTAAAAAGAGTTTGGTGAGCTGAGCTGTATTTCCTTCGATGTATCGCGAGTTCCATTTTTCTACGGTATACCTCCTTATTTCACTCTTCGCGTACGAGACAGGGCACTTGTCGTAGTGCGCGGAGGTTTTTATATTTAGGGCTGCTTGCTTAGCTAGTTCGTCTGCCCGCTCGTTTCCTGGGACTCCGACGTGCGCCTTCACCCAGTATAGCCTTATATCGCACCCCTTGGTCTTTAACGCGGCAATGTTCCTCCTGATCTTAAAGGCCAGAGGGTGAAAGGTATCTGGGTTTTGGACGATTTGAAGAGCAGACTTCGAGTCGCTCAGCACGGCTACCGCACTTTGCTTCTCTTTCAGCAGCTGTTCTGTGGCTTGATAAAGTGCGTATAGCTCGGCTTGGAAAACCGTGCAGAACGACTCGAGTTTCATCTTCTTCGTCTTTGTCTCCGTCCCGTTTCTCCAGTATGTGTATGCTGCACCGACTTTCCCCTCCAATTTACTTCCATCCGTGTAAATTTGGATTTCCGGGAGTTCATGTTGTTCTAGGTTTTCAGGCAGCATATTATCATCCAAGCAGACGAACTCGATATATTCCTCCTCAGCCGGATGCCTAGCTTGGAGGAAGCTTACGCGCTTCTCCATTTCCCTTTTGCCGTAGTCCATGGTCGTCGGATTGCCTCTCTTCGCCTCATACAGCTGAGCCGCTTCTCGGATTCGGAGGTCCAGAGGAAGCAATCCAGCCAATACAAGCGCCCCATGGAGAGGCACAGTTCGGTACGCCTTACAAATCTTCTGGACGAATCCACGCTGGATGGTGTTCAGCTGCTTTTGCACCATAATCTTGTCCGCCGCTAG
>HG992026.1:17831990-17843064 GCA_905220475.3 Ennomos fuscantarius | reverse complement strand
CTAACCTAACCTAACCTAACCTAACCTAACCTAACCTAACCTAACCTAACCTAACCTAACCTAACCTAACCTAACCTAACCTAACCTAACCTAACCTAACCTAACCTAACCTAACCTAACCTAACCTAACCTAACCTAACCTAACCTAACCTAACCTAACCTAACCTAACCTAACCTAACCTAACCTAACCTAACCTAACCTAACCTAACCTAACCTAACCTAACCTAACCTAACCTAACCTAACCTAACCTAACCTAACCTAACCTAACCTAACCTAACCTAACCTAACCTAACCTAACCTAACCTAACCTAACCTAACCTAACCTAACCTAACCTAACCTAACCTAACCTAACCTAACCTAACCTAACCTAACCTAACCTAACCTAACCTAACCTAACCTAACCTAACCTAACCTAACCTAACCTAACCTAACCTAACCTAACCTAACCTAACCTAACCTAACCTAACCTAACCTAACCTAACCTAACCTAACCTAACCTAACCTAACCTAACCTAACCTAACCTAACCAACCTAACCTAACCTAACCTAACCTAACCTAACCTAACCTAACCTAACCTAACCTAACCTAACCTAACCTAACCAACCTAACCTAACCTAACCTAACCTAACCTAACCTAACCTAACCTAACCTAACCTAACCTAACCTAACCTAACCTAACCTAACCTAACCTAACCTAACCTAACCTAACCTAACCTAACCTAACCTAACCTAACCTAACCTAACCTAACCTAACCTAACCTAACCTAACCTAACCTAACCTAACCTAACCTAACCTAACCTAACCTAACCTAACCTAACCTAACCTAACCTAACCTAACCTAACCTAACCTAACCTAACCTAACCTAACCTAACCTAACCTAACCTAACCTAACCTAACCTAACCTAACCTAACCTAACCTAACCTAACCTAACCTAACCTAACCTAACCTAACCTAACCTAACCTAACCTAACCTAACCTAACCTAACCTAACCTAACCTAACCTAACCTAACCTAACCTAACCTAACCTAACCTAACCTAACCTAACCTAACCTAACCTAACCTAACCTAACCTAACCTAACCTAACCTAACCTAACCTAACCTAACCTAACCTAACCTAACCTAACCTAACCTAACCTAACCTAACCTAACCTAACCTAACCTAACCTAACCTAACCTAACCTAACCTAACCTAACCTAACCTAACCTAACCTAACCTAACCTAACCTAACCTAACCTAACCTAACCTAACCTAACCTAACCTAACCTAACCTAACCTAACCTAACCTAACCTAACCTAACCTAACCTAACCTAACCTAACCTAACCTAACCTAACCTAACCTAACCTAACCTAACCTAACCTAACCTAACCTAACCTAACCTAACCTAACCTAACCTAACCTAACCTAACCTAACCTAACCTAACCTAACCTAACCTAACCTAACCTAACCTAACCTAACCTAACCTAACCTAACCTAACCTAACCTAACCTAACCTAACCTAACCTAACCTAACCTAACCTAACCTAACCTAACCTAACCTAACCTAACCTAACCTAACCTAACCTAACCTAACCTAACCTAACCTAACCTAACCTAACCTAACCTAACCTAACCTAACCTAACCTAACCTAACCTAACCTAACCTAACCTAACCTAACCTAACCTAACCTAACCTAACCTAACCTAACCTAACCTAACCTAACCTAACCTAACCTAACCTAACCTAACCTAACCTAACCTAACCTAACCTAACCTAACCTAACCTAACCTAACCTAACCTAACCTAACCTAACCTAACCTAACCTAACCTAACCTAACCTAACCTAACCTAACCTAACCTAACCTAACCTAACCTAACCTAACCTAACCTAACCTAACCTAACCTAACCTAACCTAACCTAACCTAACCTAACCTAACCTAACCTAACCTAACCTAACCTAACCTAACCTAACCTAACCTAACCTAACCTAACCTAACCTAACCTAACCTAACCTAACCTAACCTAACCTAACCTAACCTAACCTAACCTAACCTAACCTAACCTAACCTAACCTAACCTAACCTAACCTAACCTAACCTAACCTAACCTAACCTAACCTAACCTAACCTAACCTAACCTAACCTAACCTAACCTAACCTAACCTAACCTAACCTAACCTAACCTAACCTAACCTAACCTAACCTAACCTAACCTAACCTAACCTAACCTAACCTAACCTAACCTAACCTAACCTAACCTAACCTAACCTAACCTAACCTAACCTAACCTAACCTAACCTAACCTAACCTAACCTAACCTAACCTAACCTAACCTAACCTAACCTAACCTAACCTAACCTAACCTAACCTAACCTAACCTAACCTAACCTAACCTAACCTAACCTAACCTAACCTAACCTAACCTAACCTAACCTAACCTAACCTAACCTAACCTAACCTAACCTAACCTAACCTAACCTAACCTAACCTAACCTAACCTAACCTAACCTAACCTAACCTAACCTAACCTAACCTAACCTAACCTAACCTAACCTAACCTAACCTAACCTAACCTAACCTAACCTAACCTAACCTAACCTAACCTAACCTAACCTAACCTAACCTAACCTAACCTAACCTAACCTAACCTAACCTAACCTAACCTAACCTAACCTAACCTAACCTAACCTAACCTAACCTAACCTAACCTAACCTAACCTAACCTAACCTGACCTAACCTAACCTAACCTAACCTAACCTAACCTAACCTAACCTAACCTAACCTAACCTAACCTAACCTAACCTAACCTAACCTAACCTAACCTAACCTAACCTAACCTAACCTAACCTAACCTAACCTAACCTAACCTAACCTAACCTAACCTAACCTAACCTAACCTAACCTAACCTAACCTAACCTAACCTAACCTAACCTAACCTAACCTAACCTAACCTAACCTAACCTAACCTAACCTAACCTAACCTAACCTAACCTAACCTAACCTAACCTAACCTAACCTAACCTAACCTAACCTAACCTAACCTAACCTAACCTAACCTAACCTAACCTAACCTAACCTAACCTAACCTAACCTAACCTAACCTAACCTAACCTAACCTAACCTAACCTAACCTAACCTAACCTAACCTAACCTAACCTAACCTAACCTAACCTAACCTAACCTAACCTAACCTAACCTAACCTAACCTAACCTAACCTAACCTAACATAACCTAACCTAACCTAACCTAACCTAACCTAACCTAACCTAACCTAACCTAACCTAACCTAACCTAACCTAACCTAACCTAACCTAACCTAACCTAACCTAACCTAACCTAACCTAACCTAACCTAACCTAACCTAACCTAACCTAACCTAACCTAACCTAACCTAACCTAACCTAACCTAACCTAACCTAACCTAACCTAACCTAACCTAACCTAACCTAACCTAACCTAACCTAACCTAACCTAACCTAACCTAACCTAACCTAACCTAACCTAACCTAACCTAACCTAACCTAACCTAACCTAACCTAACCTAACCTAACCTAACCTAACCTAACCTAACCTAACCTAACCTAACCTAACCTAACCTAACCTAACCTAACCTAACCTAACCTAACCTAACCTAACCTAACCTAACCTAACCTAACCTAACCTAACCTAACCTAACCTAACCTAACCTAACCTAACCTAACCTAACCTAACCTAACCTAACCTAACCTAACCTAACCTAACCTAACCTAACCTAACCTAACCTAACCTAACCTAACCTAACCTAACCTAACCTAACCTAACCTAACCTAACCTAACCTAACCTAACCTAACCTAACCTAACCTAACCTAACCTAACCTAACCTAACCTAACCTAACCTAACCTAACCTAACCTAACCTAACCTAACCTAACCTAACCTAACCTAACCTAACCTAACCTAACCTAACCTAACCTAACCTAACCTAACCTAACCTAACCTAACCTAACCTAACCTAACCTAACCTAACCTAACCTAACCTAACCTAACCTAACCTAACCTAACCTAACCTAACCTAACCTAACCTAACCTAACCTAACCTAACCTAACCTAACCTAACCTAACCTAACCTAACCTAACCTAACCTAACCTAACCTAACCTAACCTAACCTAACCTAACCTAACCTAACCTAACCTAACCTAACCTAACCTAACCTAACCTAACCTAACCTAACCTAACCTAACCTAACCTAACCTAACCTAACCTAACCTAACCTAACCTAACCTAACCTAACCTAACCTAACCTAACCTAACCTAACCTAACCTAACCTAACCTAACCTAACCTAACCTAACCTAACCTAACCTAACCTAACCTAACCTAACCTAACCTAACCTAACCTAACCTAACCTAACCTAACCTAACCTAACCTAACCTAACCTAACCTAACCTAACCTAACCTAACCTAACCTAACCTAACCTAACCTAACCTAACCTAACCTAACCTAACCTAACCTAACCTAACCTAACCTAACCTAACCTAACCTAACCTAACCTAACCTAACCTAACCTAACCTAACCTAACCTAACCTAACCTAACCTAACCTAACCTAACCTAACCTAACCTAACCTAACCTAACCTAACCTAACCTAACCTAACCTAACCTAACCTAACCTAACCTAACCTAACCTAACCTAACCTAACCTAACCTAACCTAACCTAACCTAACCTAACCTAACCTAACCTAACCTAACCTAACCTAACCTAACCTAACCTAACCTAACCTAACCTAACCTAACCTAACCTAACCTAACCTAACCTAACCTAACCTAACCTAACCTAACCTAACCTAACCTAACCTAACCTAACCTAACCTAACCTAACCTAACCTAACCTAACCTAACCTAACCTAACCTAACCTAACCTAACCTAACCTAACCTAACCTAACCTAACCTAACCTAACCTAACCTAACCTAACCTAACCTAACCTAACCTAACCTAACCTAACCTAACCTAACCTAACCTAACCTAACCTAACCTAACCTAACCTAACCTAACCTAACCTAACCTAACCTAACCTAACCTAACCTATCCTAACCTAACCTAACCTAACCTAACCTAACCTAACCTAACCTAACCTAACCTAACCTAACCTAACCTAACCTAACCTAACCTAACCTAACCTAACCTAACCTAACCTAACCTAACCTAACCTAACCTAACCTAACCTAACCTAACCTAACCTAACCTAACCTAACCTAACCTAACCTAACCTAACCTAACCTAACCTAACCTAACCTAACCTAACCTAACCTAACCTAACCTAACCTAACCTAACCTAACCTAACCTAACCTAACCTAACCTAACCTAACCTAACCTAACCTAACCTAACCTAACCTAACCTAACCTAACCTAACCTAACCTAACCTAACCTAACCTAACCTAACCTAACCTAACCTAACCTAACCTAACCTAACCTAACCTAACCTAACCTAACCTAACCTAACCTAACCTAACCTAACCTAACCTAACCTAACCTAACCTAACCTAACCTAACCTAACCTAACCTAACCTAACCTAACCTAACCTAACCTAACCTAACCTAACCTAACCTAACCTAACCTAACCTAACCTAACCTAACCTAACCTAACCTAACCTAACCTAACCTAACCTAACCTAACCTAACCTAACCTAACCTAACCTAACCTAACCATCAACAAGTCGCAAGTTGAAACTTTGTCGCACCGCGACGTGCGACACGTCATTAAATCCGCCTCCAGCTGCGCTGCTCGAATCTGCAACAAAAATTTAGAAATTAGCACAAAATTTTAGAAAAACTTAGCAAAAACCGACATTTTACATACATTTACCATTTTTTCGAGTTTCAAACACCCATAGCTTCCGTTTATACAGGCCGATCCGCGCGAAAAAGCGTTATTCGGGATCGCCTGGACCCCCCGCGTCCGGCGACACCGGTCCCGGCGCCCTAGCGCGAAAAAATTTTTCAAAAATCAATTTTCATAGTTAAAAATCCACCTCAGTAAGACAGCCCGGCAGGAACAAATCAACAAGTCGCAAGTTGAAACTTTGTCGCACCGCGACGTGCGACACGTCATTAAATCCGCCTCCAGCTGCGCTGCTCGAATCTGCAACAAAAATTTAGAAATTAGCACAAAATTTTAGAAAAACTTAGCAAAAACCGACATTTTACATACATTTACCATTTTTTCGAGTTTCAAACACCCATAGCTTCCGTTTATACAGGCCGATCCGCGCGAAAAAGCGTTATTCGGGATCGCCTGGACCCCCCGCGTCCGGCGACACCGGTCCCGGCGCCCTAGCGCGAAAAAATTTTTCAAAAATCAATTTTCATAGTTAAAAATCCACCTCAGTAAGACAGCCCGGCAGGAACAAATCAACAAGTCGCAAGTTGAAACTTTGTCGCACCGCGACGTGCGACACGTCATTAAATCCGCCTCCAGCTGCGCTGCTCGAATCTGCAACAAAAATTTAGAAATTAGCACAAAATTTTAGAAAAACTTAGCAAAAACCGACATTTTACATACATTTACCATTTTTTCGAGTTTCAAACACCCATAGCTTCCGTTTATACAGGCCGATCCGCGCGAAAAAGCGTTATTCGGGATCGCCTGGACCCCCCGCGTCCGGCGACACCGGTCCCGGCGCCCTAGCGCGAAAAAATTTCGCCCGCCCACCCACCCGTCCTTGATTAGCTATATTAATTTTCGGTGCAGCGGAGGCGACCTTGTTGACCGACTGAAAATAATTTTAAATTATTTGTTTGTGTTGTACAGTTGATTAGAGTCACAATAGACCTTACTGACCTAAATTATACATTTTATAATTTTACTACTTAAATATATGTTTACATTTCTAGACTTAGAATACAATTATTCGACACTGATTATTTCTGACAATTATTTTTATACTTTATATTTTATATAAATTCGGACCCTTTACATCCATAAATATACGAACTGACACGTCTCTCTGACAATATGTTTGGTCACCGCACCCCAGCCAAAAAGGCAAACCAAACATACACGATGCTTCAGGAGCCCTCAAAAAAGCCAAACTCCGCGCAGAAGGACCCTCAAGACATGACAATGGAAGGTGAAGCAAGCCAAAATCCTATTCCCATTCCTAGTGTCCGGCGGAGTATCGGAGAAAGGGACTCCGGAAAGCCAGACCAACAGGCTAAGCCCCACACTCCCCCGAACAAGCCTTCTCTGGTGGAGCCCCAAAAGCCGAAGCCGCGAACCGTGCTCTCTCAAGGGAACACGAGACGAGCATCAACAGAGGCAGCTGGCAACTCACCTAAGCCAGAAAAGACTAAGTACAATGACCGAGTTTCCGAAGCCCAGGCGTGCGTACAAAAAGCCAAGTACCACCTAGGGAACTCTAGGAACACCAAAAATGAAATTAAGGCAGAAGTAACACTGGCGATTGAGCGACTGTATGAACTAGTGAAAGAATCAGAGTCGGCGAAAACTAGCAAAAAAGCTTCACAAATAAAAGACGCAGCTTCAATACCGGCTGAAGAAAAAGAAAATAGTAAAGAAGATAGGAATAAGGAACTAATAAGGACATTAATGGAGCACACAGAACTCCTTAAGGAAAATACGGAAAAAATGGAAAGGCTCAAGGATGTCATAGAAAAGCAATCCTACGCGAGTGTGGCCGCGATATCCTCTATTAGTAAGCGCCCTGAGAGGGCTGCGCTACACTCCGTAGTGATATCTGGCAAAGACGAAATGGAAACTGGCGAAGAGATCTTAAACAGAATAAGAAAAGCAGTTAACGCAAAAGAAGGAGGAATAAACGTGGAAAATATTAGGAAAGCCAAGGACAGGAAAGTTATCTTAGGATGCAGAACGGAAGATGAAAGGCGGAAGGTACAGGAAAGGATAAAAAAGTCTGGAGAAAATCTTAACGTGGAAGAGATCAAGAACAAGGACCCTCTCGTTATTTTAAGGGATGTGCTGCTATATAACAGCGATGAGGAAATTCTTGGTGCGTTAAAAAACCAAAACAAAGATCTATTTAAAGACTTGACTAAAACAAACATCAGGATGGAAATAGCCTACAAAAAACGCACCAAGAACCCTCATACCGGACACGTCGTCATGAGAGTGTCCCCCAAAATATGGCAGCGTATGACAGAGGCTGAGTCGGTGCACATAGACCTCCAAAGAGTACGAGTGGCGGACCAATCGCCACTCGTCCAGTGCTCACTCTGCCTCGGATACGGTCATAGCCGGCGTTTCTGTAAGGAAACGCTGGCCAAATGCAGTCACTGCGGGGGACCTCACATGAGGACAGAGTGTTCTGAATGGCTCGCTAGTGCGACCCCTTCCTGCTGCAACTGCATGCACTCCAAAATGGACAGAACTGACCACAATGCGTTCAGTCAGGAATGTCCAATAAGGCGGAAGTGGGACGCGCTGGCTAGAGCCACGATAGCCTATTGCTAAAGGCACCTCCGGCAAAAACATCGACTATGACTCAATTAAGACGAGGCCATTCTTTGCTGCCCAAGCAAATCTGCAAAGAAAAGCACTGGCAACGCAAGAAATTATGCTTGAGGCAAGCAAAAAGAAAATGGCCTTTGCGCTGCTCCAGGAGCCGTACGTAGGGAGCGTGGGTAGAATGAGAGACTATGCGGGTGCTAGAATATACCAAAACACCAAGCCAGATGACGGTGTCGTTAAAGCGGCAATTGCCGTTTTCGATCCCGAGCTTAACGTCATCCAGTGCCCGGATTTCACCACGGCCAACATCGTAGTGGTGAAACTCAAAACCCACGTTTGGGAGATCGTAGTCGTCTCGTTTTACTTTGAGCCCGACCCAGAGCCGATAGGGCCATACCTGGAGCTGCTGGGCAAAATTGAACAGAGATTCGGCCGGAAACTCATAATGGGAGGCGACTCAAATGCGAAAAGCACATGGTGGGGCAGTCCAAAAATTGATAACCGAGGGGAAGAAATGGCAGGGGCATTGGAAGAAATGGGTTTGCAGGTACTCAACGAAGGAAACACCCCAACTTTTTTCACTATAAGGGGTGCGAAGGCGTGCACCAGCTTTGTAGACATTACGGCCTGCACGTCTGAAGTTCTTGACCTGGTGGAGGACTGGAAGATAGATGAAGGCATGACGAGCTCAGACCACAATGCCATAACCTTTAAAATTAGACTACAAAAATCTAAAGGAGTCAACATAATTAGAACCACAAGGATTTACAATAGCAAAAAAGCTAACTGGGACCGGTTTCATTGGAAACTGGCTCAGTTGCTAGACGAAAATAAAATTAATAAACTAGTATTTGATGAAGCAACGGATAAAACAGAATTAGAGAAGAATATAGAAATATATATAAATATCATTTTAGAAACATGCAATAGTAGTATTCCAAAAATTAAAACTAAAAATGAAATTAACTTACCGTGGTGGTCCGACGAGCTCGCCAAGTTGAAACAGGAAGTCTTCACCAGGAAGCGCAGGATTCGGTGTGCAGCGCCGGTCCGTAGAGACAAAGTCATCGGAGAGTACCTGCAAACAAAAGAAAGATATGAACAAAAAGCCACAAAAGCCCAAACAGAAAGTTGGATGGAGTTTTGTGGAAAACAGGACAAAGAGGGTCTATGGGAAGGAATATATAGGGTAATTGGAAGAACGGCTAAAAGGCACGAAGACCTGCCCTTAACTAAGGAAGGCAGAGTCCTGAATCAGAGAGAGTCTGCTGAATTGCTCGCTGAGACATTCTACCCAGCCGATACAAAAGAGTCTGACAATGCCGAACACACGCAGATCAGGAGAGTAGCTCACCAAATAAACGGATCGGGGCATGATGATGGAAAACATGACCCGCCTTTTACTAAAGAAGAGTTAATGACTGCTGTGCTCAGCTTTAACCCAAAAAAGGCCCCAGGGGCGGATGGTCTGACGGCGGACATCTGTATGCGGTCGATCCTCCAGGACTCCGAGCTTTTCCTTTCACTGGCAAACAAATGCCTTGAACTGGGCTACTTCCCGGAGATATGGAAGGAGGCCACAGTCGTGATCCTAAGAAAACCCGGGAAGGAAAGCTATACAGTGCCAAAATCATATAGGCCTATAGGTTTGTTGCCAGTGATGGGAAAGGTTCTGGAAAAGTTGATTGTAGGCAGGATCAAATGGCATATAATCCCTCGGCTTAGCCCTCGCCAATACGGCTTTATGCCTCAAAAAAGCACAGAGGACTCTCTCTATGATCTAGTCGAATATATACGTGGAAAAATGGCAAATAAGAAATTACTCACCATGATATCGCTAGACATAGAGGGGGCCTTTGATAGCGCGTGGTGGCCCGCAATCAGGCTGAGACTGGCCGAGGAGAAGTGCCCGGTGAACGTGAGGAGAGTGGTTGACAGCTACCTGGAAAATAGAAAGGTTAAAGTACGGTATGCTGGTGAGGAGGTGACCAGGGAAACAACAAAGGGCTGCGTCCAAGGATCGATTGGAGGCCCGATTCTCTGGAACCTCCTTCTCGATCCCCTCCTCCAGGGACTAGAAAAGCGTGGAGACTACTGTCAAGCCTTTGCCGATGACGTGGTGCTAGTGTTTGATGGAGACACTGCGATGGAGGTCCAGCGACGCGCAAACGACGCTCTCGCTTATGTTCATCAGTGGGGTGTCAAAAATAAGTTAAAATTTGCACCGCACAAGACAAATGCCATGGTCTTGACACGGAAACTTAAATTTGACACACCACTGTTGAGCATGGGCGGAGTTGACGTTGGCATGTCGCAGGAACTCAAAATCCTGGGGCTCACAATAGACAATAAGCTTACATTTAACGACCATGCCGCAAACGTGTGCAGGAAAGCACTTAACTTTTATAAGCAATTGTCTAGAGCCGCCAGGATTAGTTGGGGGCTCCACCCAGAAATCATACGCACAATATACACGGCAGTAGTCGAACCAGTGATATTATACGCTGCGAGCGTATGGGCACCAGCAACCAAGAAACTGGGAATACAAAAGCAGTTGAACGCGGTCCAAAGAGGATTTGCACAAAAACTGTGCAAATCCTATCGTACCGT
>HG992026.1:17739490-17826990 GCA_905220475.3 Ennomos fuscantarius | reverse complement strand
CCTAACCTAACCTAACCTAACCTAACCTAACCTAACCTAACCTAACCTAACCCAGTCGCGTCCCAACCACGGCCAGAGACGCCAAGAAAACAAAGTGCTCCGCGGTTAAAAATCCCGAAAAATAGGAAAATTTTGCCTGGGATAAGCGTGCAATACATCAAAAGTTGCGGAATCGTGCGGCCCACACGACAGTGCTTTTGGTTTTAACCTGCGACCATTTTTCGCAGAGTTATTCGTGAAAAAGTGAATTTTGTGCAAGTTTGTAATCTTTAAAAATTAACGCTGGGCAATCCAGATCTGTGACCCCCACTTTTTTAAGTGCTGTCTGGAAGGCCTGCTGGAGGCCTTTAACCACGTGGTAAAATCAGATTTTTGCCGGTCCCCATCGCGGAGTTATCGGCAAAAAAACAAGTTCCACGTGGTCACGAGGTCACCCATCCAGGCCAGCTAGCAAGAAGTGGAGTACGCCGCCTTATAGAAGACCAGAAGAGGCAGCGGAAGGCGCTTGCAGATTTGAAAAAAGTTGATTTTTGACCCGGAGGCAACCTTCCGAACTTTAGTGCGGTTGGTAATTTTGTAATTAATTAAGTAGCTCGTAATTATCAGCGACGACCTACCCTTATTTTTTGTCCAAGGGTAGGCCCTGAAGTTAGGTACACTTTGGTGCAACATTTAGATTTTTATGACTTAAGCGCTCGAATTAATTAAGCTGACCTATTTTTTTCCAACCGCATATGTAATTAAATAACTTTGTTTTGTAAATATCTCAAAAACGGTGAGAGATAGGCAGTTTTTGGCACCGACCTGCGATATCTAACCATAGGTTAGATATCTCGTCCGACCTAAATTAAATTCCCTATTTTTCAAAATTTTTCCCCCCCCTCTACCATTAAAAATAAATTCTCCATACAAATTGTAAAAGTTTTGGAATTTAATTGACTATTTTAAAAATTTATTTTTTGTAAAATTATTTTTAGGTAAAATTGAAGTGTTATATTAGTGTATTTCTTCCCCCCCCCCCAAACAACCCCCCCCCCACCCCCCTCCAAAATATTTTGTAAATTCGTTTTAGGCTTAATTGAGTTGTAATATTGTGTATACCTCCCTTAAATTACCTCCCCCCCCCTCGCCCCTTCTGAAAAATTTTCTGTAAAATTTTGAAATTCTATTTTCGGGCCACGACAAAAGTTGAACGCGACAAGTTTTACCTCATTTTACATTCGCTTAGGACTAATTAAGACATACTCTATTCAGAGTAAATGGTTTAGGAATTAGTGTTGTTTCACTCAACTGATTACGATATATCTAATATTATTGACTAACAATTTTCTTGTGTATAGTGTGTGTGTACGTGAGTACTTACCTCCACTGGAACAAATTGAGACCGCTGCACTCCGGTGGTACCTGAAACAAATAAAATATTAAAATAAATAAAAATTATTAGATATAAATAAATAAATAATTTTATATATATAAATATATATATATAGTTTAAGAATACCGATAATTTACAACTTTTACAAGCTTTTATTTTAAATTTAATTCTACTGACTAACCTATTTTACCTAAAGTCTTTTTCTAAAAATGTTTGGTTTTCACACCCCGAAAAAGACCGTGGGTAAACCTGCGAGCAGGGAAGAAGTGACTCGCCCAACTATGGCTGAGGGTGTAACTGAAAGGGCTGGACCCTCCAGTAAGAGCGACAGCATATGCCAACCGCAGAGGGTTCCGCCAAACCCCTCGACGTCAAAACCCGCCATAGTACGAAGAACATCATTGGAAGTACTAGCGAGTTCACCTAGTCAGGAGCTAAAACACCCAGAAAAAATCTCAGAGACGATAACCGAGATTACACCAGAGATAAAAAAGAAAAATTATGCTAGCCGGAATGCAGAAGGCAAGGAATGTTTGGAAAGACTGGAGTTTGCTATAAGCAGCTCCAGGAACACAAAGACTAGCATAAAAAATGCGGTAATCTCGGAGGCTACGCGCATCCTTCAGCTGCTGAAAGAGTCAGAAGCGGAGAAGGCGCATATAACACCTGATGCCGAAGAACTCAGACAGCAGCTGAAGGAAATGACAGATCAAAAAGAAATGTTTAGGAAGGAAGTAGACGATTTGTCCGACCTCTTAGAAGCAACCCTTAAGAAAGATGCAGGAGAAGAAGAGCCGGACGAACTGACAATGAAAGTAGACAGCATGAAGGAAGAGATAATGAAAAAGCTAGAGGAACACACAGAGCTGATAAAGAAAAATACAGAGATAGTAGAAACAATAAAAGAAGAAGTAACAAAACCGTCATATGCAAGCGTCGTGGCAGCAACCCCCAAAAAGCCTAACAAACAGCAGTCAACACTTCACTCAATAATAGTAACATCAAAGGATGAATTAGAGACAGGAGAAGAAGTGTTAAACAGAGTTAGAAGTGCTGTCAACGCTAAGGAAGGGGGGATTAAAGTCGAAAAAATAAGGAAGGCTAAAGACGGGAAAGTTATTCTAGGATGTGGATCGGTAGAAGATCGGACAAAATTGAAAGAGAGGCTCAGTGGAGCAAAGGAACTGAGTGTCGAGGATATTAAGAACAAAGACCCATTGGTGATCCTCAAGGACGTCCTCAGTTATAATTCTGACGAGGACGTTCTGAGGGCACTAAAGAACCAAAACGGGTCACTATTCCTCGGCCTCGAAAAGAATGACGACAGAGTCGAGGTAGCTTATAGAAAAAGGACAAGAAACCCGCTCTGTGGTCATGTTGTTCTAAGGGTCTCACCAAAACTTCATCGACGCATGGTGGAAGCCGAGGCAGTGCACATTGACCTGCAGCGAGTAAGGGCGATGGATCAGTCGCCGCTGGTACAGTGTTCGCTCTGCCTCGGCTATGGACATGGCCGACGTTTCTGCAAAGAAACGAAGGAGAAATGTAGCCACTGTGGGGGCCCCCACATGAAGCAGCAGTGTGAAGTATGGCTGGCAGGTGGGACCCCCACATGCTGCAACTGCATTAAAGTTAAACAAGACCACGTAGAACATAACGCCTTCAGCGAAGAATGCGCATTAAGAAGGAAATGGGAGGCTCTAGCTAGAGCCTCCATAGCGTATTGCTAAAGGCGTTCAAACGGAAAATCCAGCTAATAAAACAGCTTATGGGACAACATGGGAAACTTTGTGCACCAGTTCCCCAACAACCACTGTCCGCATAATGGTAGCGCAAGGTATGATCAATAGACTGGAATATAGAACTGGCGTGACGAACATAAGACACCAGGAAGGCAACCGGAGTCTGTTTCATGAGGAAACACATAAGTTGGAAAACTTACCAAGGTGTCCCAATAAACCAGCCAGGCTGAAATTGACGCAGACCGAAGAACGCGTAACATTCTATAAATTAAAAATAGGTAGGATTATAACCGTTGCTCGTCGTGGCCTGGAAAAATATGAATCGCAAAATTTTATACAGAAAATTAATACTCTAGATCAAAACTGTAAATTATATATATATAGAGATGTACAAATATGCTCACAATATATAATAAGTATATATCCATGTAGCATAGAAGTAAAACAGCATAAAAACAGATGTAACCTAGAAATAAATAAAAAGTGTAAAATAAACAATATGTAAATAAAGATGAATAAAAGAACAAATAGTATAAGATATGTTAATAAAATAAAAATAGATATAAGATAGTCGATAAGAACAAATGTAACAAACTTGTTTAAACAAATAGAAGTATAAGAATAATGCAGAATAACGCATAATACACTAAAATAGTATAAGCCTGTAATAAAGTATGTGTTAAATTAAAAATAGTAGCATGTAATGGAATAGAACTAAAATACCACGTAAGTCGATGAAATGCTCACTCGCTATAGACCACTAAGAATTATATAATAAATCATAGCATTAAAAACCCACCCCTTCCTAATCCTAATATGAATAAAAAAATAGAATAGTAGACAAGGGCTCTGATACATGTCAGAGGTGTTTAGCTCGCAGGCCGGGCCACGCGCCCGGATAGGTTTAAAAAAAAAAAAAAAAAAAAAAAAAAACCTAACCTAACCTAACCTAACCTAACCTAACCTAACCTAACCTAACCTAACCTAACCTAACCTAACCTAACCTAACCTAACCTAACCTAACCTAACCTAACCTAACCTAACCTAACCTAACCTAACCTAACCTAACCTAACCTAACCTAACCTAACCTAACCTAACCTAACCTAACCTAACCTAACCTAACCTAACCTAACCTAACCTAACCTAACCTAACCTAACCTAACCTAACCTAACCTAACCTAACCTAACCTAACCTAACCTAACCTAACCTAACCTAACCTAACCTAACCTAACCTAACCTAACCTAACCTAACCTAACCTAACCAGTCGCGACCCAACCACGGTCGAAAACACCACGTTTCTAAGTTGCTCCGCGGCGAAAAAATCGAAAAATTGGGTTTTCTTGCGCGTAGAAAGCCGTGCTATACATCAAAAGTTGCGCGTCGACGCGGCCGATACGGTGGTGAAACCCGTTTGTTGCTAAGAGAAGTGGTTCGGAAGTTATAAGCAAAAAAGTGAAAAAGTGCAAAAATTTAAAACTTCAAAAATTTACGCTGGGCGAACCACATCGGTAACCCCCACTTTTTCGAGTGCTACCTGAAAGGCCTGCTGGAGGCCTTTGACCACGTGGTCGAATCAGATTTTTGCCGGTCCCCATCGCGGAGATATCGGCAAAAAAACAAGTCCCACGTGGTCACGAGGTCACCCATCCAGGCCAGCCAGCGGAATTCGGAATACGCCATCCTCGAGAAGACCAAAAGCGGAAGAGGAAGGCGTTTTCAGCACTCAAAAAGGAGCAGATTTGGCCCGGAGACAACCTTTCAAAATTTTGTGCGGTTGGACCTTTCTTTTAAAAATTCGAAATTCAAAATTTTCAGCGACGACCTACCCTTATTTTTTGCTTAAGGGTAGGCCCTATAGTAAGGTACGTTTTGGTGAAAAAATTAGATTTTTAATACTTAAGCGCCTGGAATAATTAACGTGACCTACTTTTTTCCAACCGCATAACTAATTAAATAACTTTGTTTTGCTAATAACTTGGAAACGGTAGGAGTTACGCAAATTTTGACCTCGACCTGCGATATCTAACCTTGGGTTAGATATCTCGTGCGGTCATAATAAAATTCTCTATTTTTCAAAATTTTTCCCTTCCCTCTGGCGTTAAAAATAATAGTCCCATACAAAAAGTAAAACTTTCGGAAGTATAGTTGTATTAAAATAAAATTTTTGTAAAAATTCTTTTTGGTGATATAAAAATTGTTAATCGTTGTGTACTTCTTAGCCATATATTAAATCCCCCCCTCCCCCCCCCTTATCAAAAATTTTTTTTTTTTTTTTTTTTTTTTTTCATTTTGTTTTTTGTGTAAAATTATCTGGCGATATTAAAATTGTAAATAGATTGGTAAATATATATTAATTATTTATTTATATATTTATTTATAAATTCACTTTTTGTATAGAATAACCTGTATAACTGTTGTATACCCCCTTCCCACACATAATCTCCCCCTCCCCCCTCAAAAAATTTATCTTGTAAAATATTTTGTTTTTGTATTTTCATCCTTCTGGGCTACAATTGAGCTGGACGCGACCTATTTTAACTATTTTAATTGACAGACTAAATTTTGACTAAGACTCACTCTACTTTACATAGAGCTGAAATTAATAAAACTCTAAAATTTTTATTTTATTATAATTGTATATATTAACGTGTACTTACCTGTGTACTTACCTGCATAAGACGACACCCGATACAGCTTCACTCCAGTGGACCTGAAAAATAAATAAACATATTAGAACACAATTTAAGCATATATAATATAAGTACCATTTTTACAACTTTTACAATTTTACTCTTTACTTTTTGACTAACCTGTTACCGCACAAATCCAAGATGTTTGGATTTCACACCCCGAAAAAGACGGCGGAAAACCCGGCGAGCAGGGCAGAGACGACCTTCACATCGAAGGCTGAAGGGATCACTGATAGGGCAGGACCCTCTGGTGGAGCTGGCAATATAGCCCCATCCCAAAATGAGAGGAGGAGTATCGGCTCTGGAGTAGCTGAAAAGGCAGAAACCCAGACGAAGGTGCCACACTCCCCCAAAAGAAAACTGGTGAGCCCGGAATTGCCCAATCCACTAGCAAGGAGAGAATCGACAGAGTTCCGAGCTAGCACACCGAACCTTGAAAACACATCTCAAATAAAAACTGGGCCTGCACCAGAATTAAAGGTGCCAAAGATAAAACACTCCGCCCGGGTCATCGAGGCCAATGAGTGTTTCAAAAGAATAGAGTTCAACATGCATAACACTAGAAACACCAAAACGAGCATTAAGTTGGAAGTATTAAATAACTCTGAAGCTATCTACCGGATGCTGAGAGAGTCGGAGGCGGAAAAAGCTAAGATGAAGATGGAGATTGAACGACTCAATCAGCAACTGGTGGATACTGAAAAGACCAGAGACATTTTTAGAGCACAGGTTGACGAACTCAATGACCTCATAGAGGATGGAGGAAAAATCCACACAGATGACAGAGAAGAGATGACAGTAGTCAATAATAAAATTGAAGACATGAAGAATGAGATTATCAAAAAATTAGAAGAGCACACTATACAAATCAAGGAAAATACTGATAAAGTAGAAATACTAGCAGATAAAGTAACTAAACAAACTTATGCAAGTATAGTGGCTGCACCCTCCAAAAGAAGATTCTTCGAACAGACAACACTGCACTCAGTTGCGGTAACTGCTACCGATGAAACGGAAACGGGGGAGGAAGTGTTGGACAGGATAAGAAAAGTGGTCAATGCTAAGGAGGGAGGAGTAAGAGTAGAGAAAATTAGAAAGGCAAAGGACAGTAGGGTGATTCTAGGATGTAAAACAGTGGACGAAAGGGATAAACTTAAAGAAAGGATAAGTAAATCAACAAATCTAAAGGTCGAGGAAATGAAGAACAAGGACCCGCTGGTGATCTTCAGAGATGTTCTCCAATCCCATACCAATGAGGACATCACTAAGGCACTAATAAGACAGAACGAGTCCGTTTTCCGCGACCTAGATAGGGACAAAGAGACATACGAGGTGATTTACAGGAAAAAGACCCGAAACCCACTATTAAATCATGTGGTCATGAGAGTCTCCACAGCGGTGTACCGACGCCTGATCGAGGCCGAGGCAGTGCATATCGACTTGCAGCGGGTAAGGGTTTCAGACCAGTCCCCGCTCGTACAGTGTTCGCTCTGCCTCGGCTACGGTCATGGCCGGCGTTTCTGTACAGAAACCACAGAAAAATGCAGCCACTGTGGGGGCCCCCATCTAAAACACCAATGCGAGGACTGGCGCGCGGGCGTACCCCCAACGTGCTGCAACTGCGTCCGAGCAAAGTCAGACCACACGGAGCACAATGCCTTCAGTGACGACTGCAGTATTAGGCAAAAATGGGAGGCTCTGGCCAGAGCCACCATAGCATATTGCTGAGGTCGTCACTGAAGCAAATCTAGGTCAGAATAGTGAGAAGCACGTAAAGCAGAGTGTGAAGCGGAAGAGGAAATTCTGTGTTAATTTCCCTGCTAGTGCTGCTGAAAATCGGACTACAGGACCTGGCAGATACACCAAAATCGTAAATGGCCAAACGACTTGGAACACCAAAAGGCAACTAGAGACATTTCGTAAGAAAATGCAACAAGTTGGAACACTAAGTGGTGTACAAGACGACGTAACTGGATAGAAATCACCAGGAACTGTTAGATTCGATTCTGAGTGCTACAGCTGATGGCCAAAATGCTCATCCAATAAAGAGTCCTTAAACAAATAGTAGACATCCTTAAATAAAACAGGCTAAAAACACGGCAAAAATTGATAGGGTTGTAACTTGCATTAATTGTGGCTCAGAAGATGTAATGCAATAACATTAAAATATAGTAATGTTATAATGTCTAGAATAGGTAAATAATGTAACAGATTTAAATAATTAGATAAATAAGAATGCTGTACAATGTATAATTGGTATATGTTAATGCAGCATAAGAATCAATATGTATGTAAAGTATAGATGTACCCTAGATAATAACCTCAGTAGAATTAAATAGATGATAAGTAATAAATGTAAAACCCTAATGTGTAAATTATATTATAAAGCTGTGTAATCAAATTAGATATAGAATAAGGAAGTAATATGTACTACAACCTCTTGATAATATAAATAATGTAAATCTGTACCAATGAAAATATGACGAGATGGAAATAAAAAACACTAGGAAGTCCAAACCCAATTCCAAATCCCTATTAGGTAGAAACTGTTACTAGAAAATAAAGTCTCTGACCACTGTTAGAGGTATTAGCTCGCAGGCCGGGTCTAGCATCCGGACAGGTTTAATAAAAAAAAAAAAAAAAAAAAAAAAAAAAAAAAAAAAAAAAAAAAAACCTAACCTAACCTAACCTAACCTAACCTAACCTAACCTAACCTAACCTAACCTAACCTAACCTAACCTAACCTAACCTAACCTAACCTAACCTAACCTACATCGGATCCTAACTGTCCCTGTGACCAGGACACGCCAGAGACCGTAACCCATGTACTGGATGAATGTTCGAGATTTGGTGCTTTGCGACTGGATCTAAATTATAAGACTAAAATTGTTGTAAATCAGGCTAATTATTCTAAGTTGATCGTTGACAATGAGGATAGGCGGCATTTTCTTGACTTTGCTGAGAGAGTGGTCCGTGCCACGGCTAGAGCAAATGGTAGTACGGCAGTATAGGACCTATAGATTTTTGGAGCAAATTTGTAATGGTCATTATTAAGTCAAACATTTTGTAATTTTAAAGTCTTTAAAGTCTAGTCCTAATCTTGATGTTAATTTTAACTTTGACCTTAAGTAAAGGTATACGTAACTTAGGTAATTTTAACTGTAATTATATCCTAGCAATAATTTAATTGTAAATATATTATGATTTATTATAACTTTAAATTTAATCTAACTTATATGTCAACATGAATTTAATTTTAATTGTGCTATTTTAATAAAACATTAAATTTTATTTAGGATTGGTCAATTAAGGCAATGTAATCTAGGTATACAAAATTAATAATAGAAAAGTGGACAGTGACGAAACTAGGTCGTCCAGGTAAATGAATTGAATATTGAAATGTAGAATAAAAACCAAACCTACGTATAAAATGTAAGTAACTGTAATTAATTTGACAAATGTAATGTAAATGTGGGGTTAAACTCAGCTTTAATGCCATTATTCTAATTGTATTATAAATAAGCTTTGTGAGAGTCCATAATCCGTTTCATTAATTAATATGTATATAAAATAGAAAAAAATTTTCTTAAATCTATTTTACTCTGTAATCAATTCCCTATTGATATTTTAACATAACCATAACCATGTCATTGTAAGCAGTATACCAATCAATTTTCTTTTTCTCTGATTAAGCCAAGAATTAATATTGCTAATGTATCATTGAGGTAAGCAAATAGTATCAGTATTGTTAACTAGAACTGCAGATAAATTATTCAAGATATTGTGCTTTTACCTTGGATAATGCTAAATAGTTGATTTATTGTTAAATATGATTTATAAAATATAACAGGAATTTAATTAAACTATTTTGTGAATGTAATTCACTTGCCAGTACACTTTGAGTGGGCCCAAAGCTTGGACTTGCAAAAGTTACTTTATGTTATTTAAATAAGCTAATCTTCTTAAGATTGAAGTTGTGATACTAGTATAAGAGCGATGTCAAGTATTTATTCCAGAACAGGTTAATTCATAGAATATAGTGTTAAGGAAACTTTGTATAAATAATGTAGAACGTAAATTTGAATTATTGATATGAATGTATATTATTAGTAGAACGTAAACGTTCAATATATGGGCGTGCTAATTTATGTAACCTGGGAGTCAAGGCATAGGATAATAATAATAAAGTGTAGGACACTGAAAAAATTATGTACCCACCAATATGAAACGCAATAATGAATAATAGAGGTCAGGAAACTTAGAGTGGCCAAGGGGGGGGGGCAGACTTCCCAGCTAGTGGTATTAATAGTTCTGAAATAAAAGTTTTAAACCGTCAGAAAATAAAAACTGACGAGATTAGCTCGCAGGCCGGGCCTTAGCGCCCGGACAGGAAAAAAAAAAAAAAAAAAAAAAAAAAAAAAAAAAAAAAACCTAACCTAACCTTTTTTTTTTTTTTTTTTTTTTTTAACGTGGGGGAAATGCATTTACGCACACCCGCGGCTGGGTCGGCCACGAGTAGTGTCGGGCTCGATGCCCGGAAGGGGCACCCATACCGACTAAAACCTCCACGATGTTCCGCCTACTCAGCTGGAAGCGGGGCCGCGGGCCCGCTTGCGCATTCTCCGCAGCCCCGCTTGCGCTGTTGCTCGCTCCGTGCAGGAGCGAGCCCTCCTCGGGGGGGGTGTATAAAGCCCCCTCCCGGAGGGGTGTATAAAGCCCCTCCTCCTCCTCGAGTGATGCCCCGGAACATCTGGGGCACCAACTCCTCTGGGGGACCCTGTTTTCAGGGACGTTGGATGGCCCACATCCAGCGCCCCGAGTCCCCGCCGCAGGGACGGAGTCAGGAATTTAATCCCAGCTCCGTCACCGCGCCCTCAGGAGTGGGGGAGAGAGAGTACTCCGTTCTCTTTCCCCCGCCCCTAGCTTGCGCCGTTGTCTGCCGCAATAGGCAGGGAGACGACGGCGCGAGCTCCTCCTCGGGGGGGGGGTGTATAAAGCCCCCTCCCCAGACCTCTCCTCGTCGAGCGCTCCTAGCAAGACGGTCGACGGTGAGAGGCCAATTCTGCAGCCACCTGCTGCCACTCGCGCCGCCGCCTCCGGCCCTCAGAGACGTCGGCGCGATCCTCCACGGGGGGGGGTGTATAGAGCCCCCTCCCCGGAGGGGTGTACAAAGCCCCTCCTTCATTCGCGAGAGCGATAGCGATGCCCCGGGGCTATAACGGGGCATCGCCCCCGCCCTCTGGAGCGGAGGAGCGAGAGGATGGCAATCTCTCTCCCCCGCCCCCCACCTCCCCGGGCCTCTCCTCGTCGAGACGACCGCAACGAATCGACGGTGAGAGGCCGATCCTGCAGCCGCCTGCTGCCCACTAGCGCGCCACCGTCGCCCCTCCGACCAAAGGCGACGGCGCGCGCTCCTCCTCGGGGGGGGGTGTATAAAGCCCCCTCCCGGAGGGGTTTTTAAGCCCCTCCCTCACCAGGGGCGATGCCGCTTACTCCTGGACATCGCCCCACCCTCTGGAGCGAGGGAGCGATAAGACACTCCCTCCCCCGCTCCTTGGTCCCCCCCCTGCGAACAGAAGAGGGACCACCTCCCCGGTCCTCCCATTGTCGAGCATGGCTAATTGCTCGACAACGAGAGGCCGCCTTGACTCGCACCACCGCCCCCCATGCCAAGGAGGCGACGGTGCGAGTCCCCGCCTCTCTGCTGCGCCCTATGCCGAGGCATAGGGATCGCAGAGAGGCCCCCCCCCGCCAGGAATTTCGCCAACGGCTAACAAGATCCCCGAAGGAAAGTTGTTAGCCGTTGCCCAGGGTGCACCGGTCCAGGTGCTGCCCTTCCCCCCGAATGCAAGCATTAAGAGGGAATTGCAGCACCCGAGGCAACGTGGAGGTATCCTGGCATTGCACCCCAACCTAACCTAACCTAACCTAACCTTTTTTTTTTTTTTTTTTATCCCAGGAAAATCCAAATTACGGATTCCTCCAGCCCCGGGGGGAGCCGGAGGATATGTGAGACTCCCACCTCCTAAAGTGAGGTGGTATACTCACTAAAAACCTGGGGTGCCCCTTCTCTTCCGCGATCGCGACAGGGACGCGGGTACGTTGTACGACTCCTCCGTATCCCTGTCCGCGGCAGCCACAGCCCGCAGGCGCGGCACTCTTCCTTACGTCCTCGTCAGGACGTGCCCTCTCGGTTTCAGCGCACCAGGCACCCAGTGCGCCGACCCGCTTGGGGGATCGATTGGCGTGCGGACGACGAACCCCCGTTCGTCACCCGCCGATCCCGACATCACTGACGTCCCGGACCCGGGGCACTAGGCCCAGGGTCAACAGACATCGGCATGTCCTTAGCCTTTGCCTTCGCAGGGCGGGCCGGAGTCGAAGTGGTCTTACGATCCACCCTCGCTCCGTCTCCCAACCTCTGCTTGGGCTTGGGCTTGAGGGCGTTACAACCCTTGCCTCCCATCCTATGGTCATCGCTACAATTCGCTGCCGCACAGAGCATGCAGCGAGCCGCAGCGGTACATACGCTGGCTACGTGTCCAGGCTGTCCGCAGCGATAGCACTTATCGCTGCGGTCCACCTTGGATGGGCACTTAGCACGTACGTGACCTTCCTCCAAACATTTGAAGCAAACAAAGGGCTTGCGCTCCAGTAGGAGGACCCTTGCCGAGGTCCAACCCACGAGCAGCGTGCCCCCCAGCGCTACCTCCTTGGCGGCGGCGATCGGGCATCTCAGCCACATCGAGCCGACTCCGATCAGGTTTGTGCGAACCTCGCTATACCTGATGGAGTCGATCGAGCATCCGCCGATGCGCGCGACCGCCTCCGCTACCTCGTCCGACGTGACGGAGTCGTCGAGGCCGGAAATGCGCATTTCTGCGCACTTCGACGGCCTGGTGACGCGGACGAACTCCGCCGGTACTACCTCCTTAATCTTCTCCGCCAGTAAATCGGCTTTGTCGGCACTGTCCGGACCACTGACCTCCAGCATACGCGCCCCAGCTTGCGAAATACGGAAGCTTAGAGGCGGTATGCCGTGGTCGGTCAAGACAATGGACGACTTGGCCTTATTGAGCGCGTCCATGTACGTGAATCCTTTCTCCCGAGCAATAGGCTCGAGAGTCAGGACGACGGCCGACGTGCGTGGCGGGCGCAGCTTTGCCGCCGGGTTCCTGGTCTGCGTTGCCCTCTGCACCGCACCAGACCCATTGGTTTTGCCACGCTTCGCCACGTCGCTCCATTTCTCCTTCATAGCCTTCGGCGCTGGTGGCAGTGCCTTGGGCTGTTTCGCCGACGCTGGTTGTAAAGGACCAGCGCCGGCCTTCTTCTTCTTCTTCTTCCTTTTCCTCTTCCTTTTCGGCTCCCCGACTGCCGGCACAGGGGCAGGGGCCGCAGCTTTGGCTGCCTTACCCTTCCCCTTGTCCGCTGCTAGTGGGGGTCGAATACGCGGCTCCGGAGGAAGCCTGCGTGCCAGCGCCTCGAGCCGAGCGTTGACCATGGTCCCCACCTTCACCATGATCTCCCGCTCGAACTCGTCTCCGTCCTTATCCGGTGTTGGGGCGTTTCGGCGGATCGCTCCGCCTCCACGCCGTGTCTGCGAGGCAGGACGGATCGGCTCGACCTCGACGCTCTCGCGAGCGACCGAGGGAGCCACCGTCTGCCTCTGAGCCCTCCTCAGCTCCTCCATATCCAGCTTCATCTGGGCGACCTCCTTACGAAGATCGCCCACTTCCGCCTTCAGCCGAGCGTTGTCGGCCTGGAGGAGCCGGTTCTCATCGGACACGGAGAGAGAAGACATCTCCGTGACCGCCTCGTGGATCGAAGCCGCCGCGTCCTTAAGGCTCCGGACTAGTGTCCCCTTAAGGTTCGACGACTTCGTCGCGACCTCCTTAATAATGGTGAGGCTGTCAACGACAGCGCTCACCAGCTCGCTGCTCGATTTGGGACCGGAATCACTTCCGGACCTCACCGAAGCGCGAGCTCTCGTCCTTTCCGTCTGCTCCCTTACATAGCTCGTCAGCTCAGCCTCGGCCTGCAGGCGGAGTTCTTCACGCTTGAGTGCGTTCAACTCCGCTTGCGCCTTGGCGAGCCCGACGTACTGGCCAGTAGTTGGTGGGCGACCTCTTCCTCTCCTAGCAGGTGGTCTACTGCTCTGCTCCTCATCAGAGTCAGAGGCAGTACCAGCACTGCTAGGGTTCCTCCTCTTGCGTCCTATCGACTCGACGCTCATGGCGGAGCCGGGTCTGGAACCCAACGACTCTAAGTCGTCAGAGTCCAGAGCGGGCTCTCTACTCCTCCTCTCGTCCCTCTTGGGACACTCCACAATCTTCACAACTTTAGACGATGAATGGCGATTCTTGCCCCCCCCAGAATACGAGGGGCAGCCTCCCGGAGGAGGGAAGGATTGTCCGTTTCCGGCTTTACCTCCCTGGGGTAATCTACATCTATTTGAATCTGCCATGTTTTGGGGTGCCGGCGTAAAGTGCCGGCTGCCTATAAGAACACACACACAAACACTCACGCAAACACACACAAAACTGGCTTGCCGCCAGCTTGCCCGACGGGGTGGCCGAATTGACCCTCCCCGCCGCGCCGCAGACCTTGAAGGTCCGCCATCCCCCGGCCCGAAGGCCCACTGCAGACAGAACTGCTCCATCCCGAGGTGCCCGACAGGGTGGCCGAGTTGACCCTCCCTGCCGCGCCGCCAGCCTTGAAGGCCGGCCATCCCACGACCCGAAGGTCCGCTGGGGCGATCCTTCATCGCCCCCTCCCCGTCTCTCTGCTGCGCCCTATGCCGAGACATAGGGATCGCAGAGAGACCCCGCCAGGAATTCAGCCAACGGCTAACAAGATCCCCGAAGGAAAGTTATTAACCGTTGCCCAGGGTGCACCGAGCCAAGTGTTGCCCTTCCCCCCGAATGCAAGCATTCTAGAGGAACTACAACACCCGGGGTTTCGTGGAGGTATCCTGGCCTTGCACCCCAACCTAACCTAACCTTTTTTTTTTTTTTTTTTTTTTTTTTTGACCCGGGAAAATCCGTTACGGATTCCACCTACTCTGGGTGGAGCAGGTGGATATGTGGGACTCTCCGTCCAGAGTGAACGGCATACCCACTAAAAACCCGGGGTTCTCCATCCCGCCGCATGTAGTAGGGCTACGTGGTCGCCTTAGCATTCTATCCGCAGCCCTACCTACGGTCAGCCACATCCGGCTCCATCCTCACCGTCGGGACGTGACGTCGACGGGGACATCTCGGAGGCGCACAGAGCACTCGTGCGCCGTCCGGCTTGGGAGACCCTATGCAAGCGGGCAACGAGCACCCACTCGTCACCCGCTCAGATCCCATCACCGACGTCCCGGACCCGGGGCACTAGGCCCCGGATCAACGGACATCGGCGCTTCCTTCGCCCGCGCCTCAGCAGAGCGGCTTGGAGTCGAAGCGGCCTTACGGTCCGCCCTCGCTCCGCGCCTTCTCCGCCTCGGTTTGGGTTTCAGGGAATCGCACCCCTTTCCACCCATGCGGTGGTCGGCCTTGCGGCTCGCTGCGGCACAGAGCACACAGTGAGCCGCGGCCGAACACTCGCAGGCCACGTGGCCAGGCTTCCCGCAGCGATAACAGAGATCGCTGCGGTCCACCTTCGATGGGCATTTCTGCCTCACGTGGCCCTCCTCCAGACAGCGGAAGCAAACGAAGGGCTTCGGCTCAAGCAGGTGGACTCTAGCCGAGACCCAGCCCACGAGCAACTTTCCCGTCGCTGCTACCGCTTTGGCGGCCGACACCGGACACCGCAGCCACATCGACCCGATCCCGATAAAGTTACAGCGAACCTCGCTGTACCTTATCGAGTCGGGCGAACAACCGCCGACACGTGCGACTTCAGCCGCGACTTCATCCGATGAGACGGAGTCGTCTAGGCCGGAAATGCGCATTTCTGCGCACTTCATCGGCCTGGAGATTCGGACGAGCTCCGCCGGGAGGCATTCCCTCAATCTCTCCGCCAATGCGTCAGCCTTGGGCCCACTACCGTCACCCATTACCTCGAGCATACGCGCACCGGTAACCGCAACTCGGAAACCCAGTGGTTTATCGATGCCGAGGTCGGGCAAACGGACGTGAGCCCTGGCCTTCGTGAGCACCTCGTTGAAGGTCACACCCTTCTCCACAGCACTAGGCTGCAGATTCAGGGTGACCACCGACGATCGTGGTTGGCGCAGTTTCACCGCCGGAGTCCTGGTATGCGGTGCAGTTTGCACCGCGCCAGCCCCGTTGGTTTGACCACGCTTCACCACGCTGCTCCACGCCGCAGTCATCGCCTTGGGTGCCAGGGGCAGCACCCGTGGCTTCGTCACGTCCTTAGGCGTTGTACCGCTCTTCTGCTTCCCTCGGGTCATCTTCCCTTTGCCCTCACCGACCGGCGGTTTGGAGACAGGGGCCGCAGCTTTCGCTGCCTGAGCCTGTCTCTTATCCGCAGCCAGTGGGGGCCGGGAACGTTTCTCCGGTGGAAGCCGCTGAGCCAACGCCTCGAGTCGAGCGTCCACCATGGTACCTACTCGAACCATGATCTCCCGCTCGAACTCACTGTCCCTCGCCGGTGGGGCGCCACTGCGGATTTCTCCGCTTTCGCGCCTGGGGAGCGGTGCAGGGCAGGGTGGCTCAACCTCCGTGCTCTTGCGAGCAGTAGAGGGAGCCGGGGTCGTCTGCCCTTGCGCCTTCCTAAGCTCCTCCACATCCAGCTTCATCTGAGCCATCTCCTTACGGAGACAGCCCACTTCAGCCTTCAGCCGAGCATTGTCGGCCTGGAGAAGCTTAGTCTCATCGGAGACGGAGTGGGTGGCCAGCTCCGTCACCGCCGTCCTAATGGAAGCCGCCGCATCCTTAAGGGATCGGACAAAAGTCCCCTTAAGGTTCGACGACTTCGTCGCAACCTCCGTGACTATAGTGAGGCTGTCCACCACAGCACCCACCAGCTCAGCACTCGACCTGGGAATGGGATAGCTCCCATCCCCTGCCGATAGGCGAGCTATCCGCCTCTCGCGGTTCTCCCTGATGCGCGTCGCCAGGTCCTCCTCGGCCTGTAATCGGTGTTCTTCACGCCTTAAGGCGATCAACTCCGATTTGCCCTTGGAGAGCCCGAACGACGTCCCGGTCATCCGGTCAGGGTAACCTTTCCCCCGTCTGGCTAGCGGCTCGTACCGGCTGCGCTCCCGAGTGGAAGCGTCGGAGCCCGAGTCGCAGCCCGACATCCTCCTCTTGCGCCCCACCGCACTCGCCCCGACTGAATCGAGGCTCATGGTGGAGCCCGCCGAGCCCGACTCGATGTCGTCCGAGTCAAGGACTGGCCGCGCTTTGATGAAGCGCCCTTTCACGTCCCTCGCGGGACCTACTTCCTTCTGTGCTGTAGAATGGTGACTTTTGCCCCCCCCAGAATACGAGGGGCAGCCTCCCGGAGGAGGGAAGGATTGTCCGTCGGAGACGGCTTTACCTCCCTGGGGTAGTCTTACATTTCTCTTTGAGTCAGCCATTTTTGGGGGCGCCGGTGAAGGACCGGCAACCTATAGGGACGACACAATACATAAAACAAAGAACACAGACAAGAACAACGAAGTGGACAGAACACAAGACGAGAAGAAAAAAAAAAAAAAAAAAAAAAATACTGGCTGAAAGAAAGGCCTTCACACCAGTTGCCCGACGGGGTGGCCGAGTTGACCCTCCCCGCCGCGCCGCGAGCCTTGCAGGCTCGCCATACACCGGCCCGGAGGCCCTCTGCAGCAAAAGCTGCTCCGCCAGCTGCCCGACAGGGTGGCCGAGTTGACCCTCCCTGCCGCGCGCTGAGTGCCATGAAGGCACACCACCCTCCGACTCGCCTCGCCGCTTCCCGGACTATCCAGGGCGCCGGGGCGAGCCCCACGCGTGGTCATAGAGTGTGACCACGCCTCCTGCCTCTCTGCTGCGCCCTATGCCGAGACATAGGGATCGCAGAGAGGCCCCGCCAGGAATTCAGCCAACGGCTAACAAGATCCCCGAAAGGAAGTTATTAACCGTTGCCCAGGGTGCACCGAGCCAAGTGTTGCCCTTCCCCCCGAATGCAAGCATTCAAGAGGAACTGCAACACCCGGGGTTTCGTGGAGGTATCCTGGCATCGCACCCCAACCTAACCTAACCTTTTTTTTTTTTTTTTTTTTTTTTTTTTTTTTTTTTTTTTTTTTTTTTTTTTTTTTAACCCAGGAAAATCCAAATTACGGATTCCTCCAGCCCCGGGGGGAGCCGGAGGATATGTGAGACTCCCACCTCCTAAAGTGAGGCGGTATACTCACTAAAAACCTGGGGTGCCCCTTCTCTTCCGCGATCGCGACAGGGACGCGGGTACGTGGTACGACTCCTCCGTATCCCTGTCCGCGGCAGCCACAGCCCGCAGGCGCGGCACTCTTCCTTACGTCCTCGTCAGGACGTGCCCTCTCGGTATCAGCGCACCAGGCACCCAGTGCGCCGACCCGCTTGGGGGATCGATTGGCGTGCGGACGACGAACCCCCGTTCGTCACCCGCCGATCCCGACATCACCGACGTCCCGGACCCGGGGCACTAGGCCCAGGGTCAACAGACATCGGCATGTCCTTAGCCTTTGCCTTCGCAGGGCGGGCCGGAGTCGAAGTGGTCTTACGATCCACCCTCGCTCCGTCTCCCAACCTCTGCTTGGGCTTGGGCTTGAGGGCGTTACAACCCTTGCCTCCCATCCTGTGATCCGCCTTTTGGTTTGCTGCTGCGCAAAGCATACAGCAAGCCGGGGCAGAGCATAAGCTGGCCACGTGCCCAGGCTGTCCGCAACGATAACACTTATCGCTGCGGTCCACCTGGGACGGGCATTTCGCCTTCACGTGTCCCACTTCCATACACTTGTAGCACACGAAGGGCTTGCGCTCTAGCAGGTGGACCCTTGCCGAGGTCCAACCTACGAGCAGCGTGCCCCCCAGTGCTACCTCCTTGGCGGCGGCGATCGGGCACTTCAGCCACATCGAGCCGACTCCGATCAGGTTTGTGCGAACCTCGCTATACCTGATGGAGTCGATCGAGCATCCGCCGATGCGCGCGACCGCCTCCGCTACCTCGTCCGAAGTGACGGAGTCGTCGAGGCCGGAAATGCGCATTTCTGCGCACTTCGACGGCCTGGTGACGCGGACGAACTCCGCCGGTAGTACCTCCCTTATCTTTTCCGCCAGTAAGTCGGCTTTGTCGACACTGTCTGGACCCTTGATCTCCAGCATACGCGCCCCAGCTTGCGAAATACGGAAGCTTAGAGGCGGTATGCCGTGATCGGTCAAGACAATGGACGACTTGGCCTTATTGAGCGCGTCCATGTACGTAAACCCTTTCTCCCGAGCAATAGGCTCGAGAGTCAGGACGACGGCCGACGTGCGTGGCGGGCGCAGCTTTGCCGCCGGGTTCCTGGTCTGCGTTGCCCTCTGCACCGCACCAGACCCATTGGTTTTGCCACGCTTCGCCACGTCGCTCCATTTCTCCTTCATAGCCTTCGGCGCTGGTGGCAGTGCATTGGGCTGTTTCGTCGACGCTGGTTGTAAAGGACCAGCGCCGACCTTCTTCTTCTTCTTCTTCTTCCGTTTCCTTTTCCGTTTCGGCTCCCCGACTGCCGGCACAGGGGCAGGGGCCGCAGCTGTGGCTGCCTTACCCTGCCTCTTGTCCGCTGCTAGTGGGGGCCGAGTACGCGGCTCCGGAGGAAGCCTGCGTGCCAGCGCCTCGAGTCGAGCGTTGACCATGGTCCCCACCTTCACCATGATCTCCCGCTCGAACTCGTCTCCATCCTTATCCGGTGTTGGGGCGTTTCGGCGGATCACTCCGCTTCCACGCCGTGTCTGCGAGGCAGGACGGATCGGCTCGACCTCGACGCTCTCGCGAGCGACCGAGGGAGCCACCGTCTGCCTCTGTGCCCTCCTCAGCTCCTCCATATCCAGCTTCATCTGGGCGACCTCCTTGCGAAGATCGCCCACTTCCGCCTTCAGCCGAGCGTTGTCGGCCTGGAGGAGCCGGTTCTCATCGGACACGGAGAGAGAAGACATCTCCGTGACCGCCTCGTGGATCGAAGCCGCCGCGTCCTTAAGGCTCCGGACTAGTGTCCCCTTAAGGTTCGACGACTTCGTCGCGACCTCCTTGATAATGGTGAGGCTGTCAACGACAGCGCTCACTAGCTCGCCACTCGATTTCGGGCCAGAATCACTTCCAGACCTAACCGGAGCGCGAGCTCTCGTCCTCTCTGACTGCTGCCGGACATATTTCGTCAGCTCAGCCTCGGCCTGCAAGCGGAGTTCTTCACGCTTGAGTGCGTTCAACTCCGCTTGCGCCTTGGCGAGCCCGACGTATTGGCCGGTAGTTGGTGGGCGTCCTCTTCCTCTTCTTGCAGCCGGCGGTCTAGTGCCCCGATCCCCGTCGGAATCGGTTCCACTTCCACCGCTGCTATTCCTCCTTTTGCGTCCCGATGACGACGCGATGCTCATCGCGGAGCCGGGTCTGGATTCCGACGAGTAGTCGTCGGAGTCCAGGGCGGGCTCTCTCCTCATCGACCTCCTCTTCTCGTCCCCCTTGGGACACTCTACGATCTCAACTGAAGTTAAATGGCGACTTTTGCCCCCCCCAGAATACGAGGGGCAGCCTCCCGGAGGAGGGAAGGATTGTCCGTTGCCGGCTTTACCTCCCTGGGGTAGTTTACTTCTCTTTAAATCTGCCATTGTTTTGGGTGCCGGCGTAAAGTGCCGGCTGCCTATAAAACACACAAGAACACAAACACTCAACACAAACACACACAAAACACTGGCTTCCACCAGCATGCCCGACGGGGCGGCCGAATTGACCCTCCCCGCCGCGCCGCAGACCTTGAAGGTCCGCCATCCCTCGGCCCGAAAGCCCTCTGCAGACAGAACTGCACCGTCCCAAAGTGCCCGACAGGGTGGCCGAGTTGACCCTCCCTGCCGCGCCGCCAGCCTTGAAGGCCGGCCATCCCACGACCCGAAGGTCCGCTGGGGCGATCCTTCATCGCCCCCTCCCCGTCTCTCTGCTGCGCCCTATGCCGAGACATAGGGATCGCAGAGAGACCCCGCCAGGAATTCAGCCAACGGCTAACAAGATCCCCAAAGGAAAGTTATTAACCGTTGCCCAGGGTGCACCGAGCCAAGTGTTGCCCTTCCCCCCGAATGCAAGCATTCAAGAGGAACTACAACACCCGGGGTTTCGTGGAGGTATCCTGGCCTTGCACCCCAACCTAACCTAACCTAACCTAACCTAACCTAACCTAACCTAACCTAACCTAACCTAACCTAACCTAACCTAACCTAACCTAACCTAACCTAACCTAACCTAACCTTTTTTTTTTTTTTTTTTTTTTTTTTTTACGTGGAGTAAATGCTCTTACGCACACCCGTGGCTGGGTGGGCCTACGGGTAGTGTCGGACTCAGTGCCAGAAGGGCACCCATACCGACTAACAACTCCACGATGTTCCACCATCTCAGCTGATAGCAGGGCCTCGGGTCCGCTTGTGCATTCTCCGCTGCCCTGCTTGCGCTGTTGTCCGCTGTGTAAAGCAGCGGAGCCTCCGCGGGGAGGGAGTGTGTAAAGCTCCCTCCCTAGAGGGGTGTATAGAACCCCTCCTACCTAATCGAGCAATGCCCTGGAACACCTAGGGCACCGACTCCACACTAGAGGACCTTGTCCCTACTGGGGGACGCTGGATGCGCCCACACCCAGCGCCCCAGGTCCTCCCAGCGGGGACGGAGTCCGGGCTCGGCTAGCCCGTCTCCGCACCCGCGCCCTCCGGAGCGGCAGAGTGAGAGACCTTCTCTCTCTCTCCCGTCCCTCGGCCTCCCTTTGTGAGATGACCGTTTCACAGAAGGAGACCATGGCCTCCCAGGACCTCTCGTCGTCGAGCATTTTTTGCAAGATGACCGGCAACGAGAGGTCTGTCCCCACGACCGCGACTAGGGACCGTCGCGGCTCCTCATCCCCCGGGCATGTCTCCAGCACGTGCTGTGCAGTGTCTTCTGCACAGTCACATCGGTGACATGCCGGGGTTGCCTCCCGCCTGGCCACGTTGCACAGGTACCTCCCGAAGCACCCGTGCCCCGAGAGAACCTGCGTCAGGCGGAAGGTCAGGGCTCCGTGCTCCCGCTGGACCCACTCCTCGAGCACGGGCTGGATCGCTCTGAGGAGACGTTGTGCTCCAGCCCCTCTCCGCGTGAGTCCCAGCAGGAGCCGCTCCTTCCATGTGACCAGAGCAGCCGTCCTGGCCTCCGTGCGCCAGTGCGCGACCTCCTGTGGCATCGGTCGTAGGTCTTCGGCCCGCGCACGGACTCTACGTTGGTACACGGCTGCCAGAACTTCCGCCTCCTGGTCCCATGGAAGGGAGCCTGCGAGGACACAGGCCACTCCGTGCGAGAGTGTGCGATATCCTCGGCACACTCTCACCGCCATGGCTCTCTGAGCCCTCAGGAGTGTAGAGGTCTCCCGAGAGCTCAACGACCCAGCCCAAATCGGGGCGCCGTAAAGGGCCATAGACCGTACTACCGCCATGTAAAGGTGGCGGCAGCTCGCCCCTCCGCCTCCTATATTTGGGAGAAGCCGACTCAATGCGGCGGCTGTCCCCATGAGTTTGGGAGACAGCCGCCGCAGATGCTCACTGAACTTCCATCTGCTGTCCAGCACGACTAACCTAACCTAACCTAACCTAACCTAACCTAACCTAACCTAACCTAACCTAACCTAACCTAACCTAACCTAACCTAACCTAACCTAACCTAACCTAACCTAACCTTTTTTTTTTTTTTTTTTTTTTTTTTTTTTGACCCGGGAAAATCCGTTACGGATTCCACCTACTCTGGGTGGAGCAGGTGGATATGTGGGACTCTCCGTCCAGAGTGAACGGCATACCCACTAAAAACCCGGGGTTCTCCATCCCGCCGCATGTAGTAGGGCTACGTGGTCGCCTTAGCATTCTATCCGCAGCCCTACCTACGGTCAGCCACATCCGGCTCCATCCTCACCGTCGGGACGTGACGTCGACGGGGACATCTCGGAGGCGCACAGAGCACTCGTGCGCCGTCCGGCTTGGGAGACCCTATGCAAGCGGGCAACGAGCACCCACTCGTCACCCGCTCAGATCCCATCACCGACGTCCCGGACCCGGGGCACTAGGCCCCGGATCAACGGACATCGGCGCTTCCTTCGCCCGCGCCTCAGCAGAGCGGCTTGGAGTCGAAGCGGCCTTACGGTCCGCCCTCGCTCCGCGCCTTCTCCGCCTCGGTTTGGGTTTCAGGGAATCGCACCCCTTTCCACCCATGCGGTGGTCGGCCTTGCGGCTCGCTGCGGCACAGAGCACACAGTGAGCCGCGGCCGAACACTCGCAGGCCACGTGGCCAGGCTTCCCGCAGCGATAACAGAGATCGCTGCGGTCCACCTTCGATGGGCATTTCTGCCTCACGTGGCCCTCCTCCAGACAGCGGAAGCAAACGAAGGGCTTCGGCTCAAGCAGGTGGACTCTAGCCGAGACCCAGCCCACGAGCAACTTTCCCGTCGCTGCTACCGCTTTGGCGGCCGACACCGGACACCGCAGCCACATCGACCCGATCCCGATAAAGTTACAGCGAACCTCGCTGTACCTTATCGAGTCGGGCGAACAACCGCCGACACGTGCGACTTCAGCCGCGACTTCATCCGATGAGACGGAGTCGTCTAGGCCGGAAATGCGCATTTCTGCGCACTTCATCGGCCTGGAGATTCGGACGAGCTCCGCCGGGAGGCATTCCCTCAATCTCTCCGCCAATGCGTCAGCCTTGGGCCCACTACCGTCACCCATTACCTCGAGCATACGCGCACCGGTAACCGCAACTCGGAAACCCAGTGGTTTATCGATGCCGAGGTCGGGCAAACGGACGTGAGCCCTGGCCTTCGTGAGCACCTCGTTGAAGGTCACACCCTTCTCCACAGCACTAGGCTGCAGATTCAGGGTGACCACCGACGATCGTGGTTGGCGCAGTTTCACCGCCGGAGTCCTGGTATGCGGTGCAGTTTGCACCGCGCCAGCCCCGTTGGTTTGACCACGCTTCACCACGCTGCTCCACGCCGCAGTCATCGCCTTGGGTGCCAGGGGCAGCACCCGTGGCTTCGTCACGTCCTTAGGCGTTGTACCGCTCTTCTGCTTCCCTCGGGTCATCTTCCCTTTGCCCTCACCGACCGGCGGTTTGGAGACAGGGGCCGCAGCTTTCGCTGCCTGAGCCTGTCTCTTATCCGCAGCCAGTGGGGGCCGGGAACGTTTCTCCGGTGGAAGCCGCTGAGCCAACGCCTCGAGTCGAGCGTCCACCATGGTACCTACTCGAACCATGATCTCCCGCTCGAACTCACTGTCCCTCGCCGGTGGGGCGCCACTGCGGATTTCTCCGCTTTCGCGCCTGGGGAGCGGTGCAGGGCAGGGTGGCTCAACCTCCGTGCTCTTGCGAGCAGTAGAGGGAGCCGGGGTCGTCTGCCCTTGCGCCTTCCTAAGCTCCTCCACATCCAGCTTCATCTGAGCCATCTCCTTACGGAGACAGCCCACTTCAGCCTTCAGCCGAGCATTGTCGGCCTGGAGAAGCTTAGTCTCATCGGAGACGGAGTGGGTGGCCAGCTCCGTCACCGCCGTCCTAATGGAAGCCGCCGCATCCTTAAGGGATCGGACAAAAGTCCCCTTAAGGTTCGACGACTTCGTCGCAACCTCCGTGACTATAGTGAGGCTGTCCACCACAGCACCCACCAGCTCAGCACTCGACCTGGGAATGGGATAGCTCCCATCCCCTGCCGATAGGCGAGCTATCCGCCTCTCGCGGTTCTCCCTGATGCGCGTCGCCAGGTCCTCCTCGGCCTGTAATCGGTGTTCTTCACGCCTTAAGGCGATCAACTCCGATTTGCCCTTGGAGAGCCCGAACGACGTCCCGGTCATCCGGTCAGGGTAACCTTTCCCCCGTCTGGCTAGCGGCTCGTACCGGCTGCGCTCCCGAGTGGAAGCGTCGGAGCCCGAGTCGCAGCCCGACATCCTCCTCTTGCGCCCCACCGCACTCGCCCCGACTGAATCGAGGCTCATGGTGGAGCCCGCCGAGCCCGACTCGATGTCGTCCGAGTCAAGGACTGGCCGCGCTTTGATGAAGCGCCCTTTCACGTCCCTCGCGGGACCTACTTCCTTCTGTGCTGTAGAATGGTGACTTTTGCCCCCCCCAGAATACGAGGGGCAGCCTCCCGGAGGAGGGAAGGATTGTCCGTCGGAGACGGCTTTACCTCCCTGGGGTAGTCTTACATTTCTCTTTGAGTCAGCCATTTTTGGGGGCGCCGGTGAAGGACCGGCAACCTATAGGGACGACACAATACATAAAACAAAGAACACAGACAAGAACAACGAAGTGGACAGAACACAAGACGAGAAGAAAAAAAAAAAAAAAAAAAAAAAAAAAAAAAAAAATACTGGCTGAAAGAAAGGCCTTCACACCAGTTGCCCGACGGGGTGGCCGAGTTGACCCTCCCCGCCGCGCCGCGAGCCTTGCAGGCTCGCCATACACCGGCCCGGAGGCCCTCTGCAGCAAAAGCTGCTCCGCCAGCTGCCCGACAGGGTGGCCGAGTTGACCCTCCCTGCCGCGCGCTGAGTGCCATGAAGGCACACCACCCTCCGACTCGCCTCGCCGCTTCCCGGACTATCCAGGGCGCCGGGGCGAGCCCCACGCGTGGTCATAGAGTGTGACCACGCCTCCTGCCTCTCTGCTGCGCCCTATGCCGAGACATAGGGATCGCAGAGAGGCCCCGCCAGGAATTCAGCCAACGGCTAACAAGATCCCCGAAAGGAAGTTATTAACCGTTGCCCAGGGTGCACCGAGCCAAGTGTTGCCCTTCCCCCCGAATGCAAGCATTCAAGAGGAACTGCAACACCCGGGGTTTCGTGGAGGTATCCTGGCATCGCACCCCAACCTAACCTAACCTAACCTAACCTAACCTAACCTAACCTAACCTAACCTAACCTAACCTAACCTAACCTAACCTAACCTAACCTAACCTAACCTAACCTTTTTTTTTTTTTTTTTTTTTTTTTTTTTTTACGTGGGGGAAATGCATTTACGCACACCCGCGGCTGGGTCGGCCACGGGTAGTGTCGGGCTCGATGCCCGGAAGGGGCACCCATACCGACTAAAACCTCCACGATGTTCCGCCTACTCAGCTGGAAGCGGGGCCGCGGGCCCGCTTGCGCATTCTCCGCAGCCCCGCCTGCGCTGTTGCTCGCTCCGTGCAGGAGCAAGCCCTCCTCGGGGGAGGGGGTGTATAAAGCCCCCTCCCGGAGGGGTGTATAAAGCCCCTCCTCCTCCTCGAGTGATGCCCCGGAACATCTGGGGCACCAACTCCTCTGGGGGACCCTGTTTGGGACGTTGGATGGCCCACATCCAGCGCCCCGAGTCCCCGCCGCAGGGACGGAGTCAGGAATTTAATCCCGGCTCCGTCACCGCGCCCTCAGGAGCGGGGGAGAGAGAGTACTCCGTTCTCTTTCCCTCGCCCCTAACTCGCGCCGTTGTCTGCCGCAATAGGCAGGGAGACGACGGCGCGAGTTCCTCCACGGGGGGGGGTGTATAGAGCCCCCTCCCCGGAGGGGTGTACAAAGCCCCTCCTCAATTCGCGAGAGCGATAGCGATGTCCCGGGGCTACAACGGGGCATCGCCCCCGCCCTCTGGAGCGGAGGAGCGAGAGGATGGCAATCTCTCTCCCCCGCCCCTTACCTCCCCGGGCCTCTCCTCGTCGAGACGGACGCAACGAATCGACGGTGAGAGGCCGAACCTGCAGCCGCCTGCTGCCCACTAGCGCGCCACCGTCGCCCCTCCGACCAAAGGTGACGGCGCGCGCTCCTCCTCGGGGGGGGGTGTATAAAGCCCCCTCCCGGAGGGGCTTTTAAGCCCCTCCCTCACCAGGGGCGATGCCGCTTACTCCTGGACATCGCCCCACCCTCTGGAGCGAGAGAGCGATAGGACACTCCCTCCCCCGCTCCTTGGTCCCCCCCCCGCGAACAGAAGAGGGACCACCTCCCCGGTCCTCCCATTGTCGAGCATGGCTAATTGCTCGACAACGAGAGGCCGCCTTGACTCGCACCACCGCCTCCCATGCCAAGGATGCGACGGTGCGAGTCCCCGCCTCTCTGCTGCGCCCTATGCCGAGGCATAGGGATCGCAGAAAGGCCCCCCCCCGCCAGGAATTTCGCCAACGGCTAACAAGATCCCCGAAGGAAAGTTGTTAACCGTTGCCCAGGGTGCACCGGTCCAGGTGCTGCCCTTCCCCCCGAATGCAAGCATTAAGAGGGAATTGCAGCACCCGAGGCAACGTGGAGGTATCCTGGCATTGCACCCCAACCTAACCTAACCTAACCTAACCTAACCTAACCTAACCTAACCTAACCTAACCTAACCTAACCTAACCTAACCTAACCTAACCTAACCTAACCTTTTTTTTTTTTTTTTTTTTTTTTTTTTGAGGGGGGGAAATGCCCTCGCACTCCCCCTGCCACCACGGGGGTGGTGGCAGGGGGTATGTGGGACTCGAACCCACTAAAACCCCCCCGTGATCCGACCGCCGCCGGGATGGGGCAAGATGGAGACGCACTGCATTAACCATCTCGCCCCGGCGGTAGGCCCTTCCGGGCCTCTGCGCCAGTGGGTGGGCAACCTTTCACCTCAGTTGCCCACCAGACGTGTGGGGCCATGTAAGTGCAGCGGAGAGTCCCCCGACTCTCCGCCACTGGCCCCACTACGGGGGATGGAGAAAGCGCTCAATGAAGCGCCTTCTCCGTCTCCCCACCCGTCTGCGCCGGAGGGGGTCAGAGTTGGCATTATCCTCCCTGACCCGCTCCGCGGCCTCCTTCTGCGTCATCACCCTCTCGCAGAAGGAGACCGTGGCCTGCCACGCACTCTCGCTGCCGAGCATGGCTTTCACCACGCTCGGCAGCGAGAGGTCCCGGCCAACGACCGCTGAAAGTGTGCGCCGCTCGGAGTCCCAAGCAGCGCACACCTCCAGCGTGTGGGGCGCCGTGTCCTCTGGCGCCCCACATTCGTGGCAGGCCGGGGTCGCCTCCCGTCTCGCGATTTGATGCAGGTACTTTCCGAAACATCCATGTCCGGAAAGCACCTGCACCAAACGAAACGTCAGCGACCCGAAGGGCCGCCGCACCCACTCCCGGAGGACCGGGCGGATGGCCTCCACCGTCCTCTGTCCAGGGACCGGTGGAGCCAGGTCCTCCGTCCACCGCCGCAACAGGGCGGCCCGCGCCTGCCTTCGCAGGCGCTTGACCTCCCCCCACGCTGGGGGCTCTCCACGGGACCTCCTCGCCGCCACGAAGTGGTAAACTTCGGCGAGGGTCTCCGCTTCGAGCTCCCAGGGGGGATCACTGGCCAGCACACATGCCGCCGTCCAGGACACCGTCCGGTATCCGCGGATCGCCCTCGTCGCAATGACCCGCTGCGGACGACGCAGCAGGGCCTTGTTATTGCGACCGAGGGCGTCCACCCAGACCGGTGCCCCGTACATGGCCATACTCCGGATCACTCCGGAGTACAGCCGACGGCACGTGGCCTTCGGGCCACCCACGTTGGGCAGCAGCCTCCCCAGAGCGGCGGCCGCTCCTAGGACTTTTGGGGCCAGTTGAGTGAAGTGGGCCCCAAAAGTCCACCTCCCGTCCAGGATGAGACCCAGATATTTCATCTGGGTCCCAACCGGGACCGGGACCCCATCCAGAAGCACCCGCGTTCCTGAAGGGGGTCCCCCCCGAGGCCCGTGGAACAACAGGGCCTCGGTCTTGGAGAGGGCAACCTCCAGTCCCAGGGAGCAGATGCGGTCGACCACGAGGGTTGTTCCCACCGTGGCCAGCCGCACCGTCTCCCTGAGGTCCCTCCCCTTGGCTACGACCAGGGTGTCGTCTGCGTAGCACACAACCCGCATGTTTGCAGGCAGCGTGCCACGCAGCACCCAGTCATAGCCAATGTTCCACAGGATCGGTCCCAGTACCGACCCCTGTGGAACCCCGCAGGAGACGCGACGGTGCCTCAAACCGTCGCGCCCTTCCACCAAGACCTCGCGGTCCTGGAGGTAGTCGGCCAACAGCCTCCGCAGATACAGGGGCACGCCGTGGTAACGGAGCGCCTCCTGTATCGTTCCATGCGGGAGGCTGTTGAAGGCGTTGGCTATGTCAAGCGAGACAGCCAACGCCTTTTCCCCCCTGCCGACCGCATCCTGCGTCCACTCCTTGAGCCAGAGCAGGGCGTCTATAGTAGACCGCCCCGCTCTGAACCCATACTGGGCCTCTGACAACCCAGGCCCAGTACCCTCCAGGTGCTGAATGACACGGGCAGCTACCACACGTTCTAGCAGCTTACCCATGTCATCCAGCAAGACGATGGGCCTGTATGCGGAAGGGGAGTCAGCAGGACGACCCTCCTTCCGCAACAGGCACAATCGGCCGTCCTTCCACGGCTTCGGGAATCGTCCGGACGTGAGGCACGCGTCGAACAGTTCCCGAAGCCGATCACCCATCTCCTCCAGGGCTATCCTGAGGACCCGCCCCGGGATCCCATCAGGACCCGGGGCGGTCCTCTTGCCCCGTAGGCGTGCGACCGCGACCTCCATCTCCGCCTCCGTCAGAGGCGGGATGGAGTCCGCTGAGTCTGCCTCAGGGACGGGGAAGGACGATGCCATCGTCGGAGGGTTATGGAGGGGATCTCTGTCGGGGAAGAGCCCCTCCAACACCCTGCCCAGGAGCTCCGGCTCCAGGGACTCAGCAACTGGGGACGTCTGGCCCCGGAACTTGTTCCGGGCAGCCCTATATGGACGTCCCCATGGGTCCCTGTTGAGGCCTTCCAACGTCTCGCCCCAGCTCTCTGCCTTTGCACGGCCAATGGCCAGCTGTAGGTCCCCCCGCGCGTCGCGGTAGGCACTGTACAGCCGGCCCTCAGCTGCCAGCTCCTCAGCTGACAGCTGCTCGTCCGTGCGGCCCCTGCGTCGCCTCCTGCAGTGGTTGTAGGCCCGCCTCGCCGCCGAACTGGTGACCCAGAGATCGGCAATCTCAGGGTTCCACCAGTGTACCTGGCGGCGTTCGGGGTGGCGGCGGGCCCTTGGCATGGCCGTGTCACACACGGCCGTGACCGCTGCACGGAAGTGGCTCGCCGCAACGTCCACTTCCGGGTGCACGGGCCCAGCCTGCCAAGCCTGGACTATAGCCAGTTCGGCGTCGAGGCGACTAATAGCCCAGCGCGGGAAGACCGGCCGCGCCACCCGCAGGGGCCCCCCTCGGTTGTTGGAGGTGGAGATCTCGAACCTTATGTATTTATGGTCCGAGAGAGTCTCCACCTCCGACAACACCCTCCAGGCCCGGACACGTGCTGCGACAGCGGGGGTGGCGAACGAGATGTCTACCACGGACCCCCCGCGCTGCCGCACGCACGTGTGGGCCGACCCTCTGTTGAGTAGGGTCAGTCCTGTGGCAACCGCCCACTCCCTCACGATCTCGCCGCGAGGGTTTGTGGAGGGGTTGCCCCAATCCCGGGCCTTGGCATTCAGGTCCCCCATGAAGAGGACCTGACGTGGGGCCTGTCTCCTCACCACCGCGGCCAGGAGGTCCACAAAGACCTCCAGCTCCGCAGCGGTTTTGTTGGGGGAGAAGTATGCGCCGACAATCGCATACTCCCCCCACTTTGCCACCACATAACCCGACCCCCTCTCCTCAACCGAGAGGGGGGTGGACCCGCCGGATCGCCCAATGACCGCCACGGAGTCGTCCAGGTCCCCAGCCCAACACGTATGTTGGGGGGGGACATAGTACGGCTCCGCGGCGACCGCCACGTCTATCTGCCACTGCGCCAAGGACTGCATAAGCAGATCTTGGGCTCTGGCGCAGTGGTTTAGATTCGTCTGGAGGAAGTTGTGATGTCCGACTTGATCCATTAATCGGACATCACAACCTCCTCACACGCCGCTGGGCGTACTACCTCCGGGGCGGCCTGGCTTGTGGCAGCTGGGGCGGCCAGGGTCCGGGTGGCCTTCCCCTTCGTCTTAGGGGGAACGCAGCCGCGTCCCCCCATTACGTGCCCAGAGGGCCGCCCCGACTCTGCGCAGATGGCACAGCGTGGGACTGTCTTCCCGCAGCTGGCCGACCGGTGACCTGCTTCCCCACAACGGAAACACAGGTCACCCCTGTCCGCCACCGCGGGGCACAGAGGGCGAGTGTGCCCTAGCCCCAAGCACCGGTAACAGCGCATGGGGCGTTCCCCTAGTGCCACCACCTGCACTGAGCTCCACCCGATCAGCAATCTCCCTTTCTGTAGCAGCACTTTAGCTGCTGCAACTGGGAGGGAAACGAGAGTGGAGCCAGCCCCTCTTGGACCAGGGCGAATCTCCCCGGCCTTTACTAGCTGCGGGTCGCACTCCCCCGCACGTGCGACCGCTGCCACCACCTTTTCCTTGGTAGCCGCATCATCCAAACCACTGATCCTCAGATCAGTGGTTTTAACCGGCCTGGTGATATTGGCCACCTCCATCACAACCCCGCGGAGCTTTTCCGCGAGGCGATCCGCTTTCTCCCCGCTTTGGGAGCCGGGGATCTGTAGCATCCTGGCTCCCGTAGCCGTTTGGCGAATGCGAATCTCCTCGATCCCCAGCTCCTGCAGGTCAACCTTATCCTGCACCGTCTGGAGGACGGTGCTGTAGGTCATCCCTTTTTCCACGGCATCGGGGTGCAGTGACAGCACCACGGCCGCGGATTTTGGGGGACTCTTCAGCACCGTCGTAGCCCTACCAGCTGGGGGGGCTGCCGGCCTTGCTGCTGGAGCAGGGGTACGGGCTGCAGGGGCACGGGCCGCGGGGAGACGGGCCGTTGGAGCACGGGCTGCGGGGGCACGGGCCGCGGGAGGGGCACGGGCCGCGGGGTCACGGGCAGCAGGGACACGGGCCGTGGAAGCAAGGGCCGTTTGGGCACGGGGCTTAGGGGCTGCAGGGGCAGGGGTGGGAACGGAGGGCTTCCCCTTTCCCTTTCCCTTCCCCTTGCCTTTTCCCACCACCTGGGCCCAGGTTTCCCTTCCCTCAGGAACCTGGGTACTTGGGGTCCTTGTGGAAGGACCCGCAACCTCAGCCTGCTGGCGAGCAAGCTCAGCCACCCCTGCATTTGCGGCCTCCGCCGCTGCCCTCTTAGCGTCCGCCCTCAGTGGTGGACGCACCGTCTTTGCAGGCAGAAGGCGGTCCTCGATCACTGCGAGTCGGGCATTGAGCATTTGCCCGAAAGTGGCAGTCAAGGACCCCTTAAGCTCCTCCAGAAAGTCAGCACCCAGCACTGAGGGGGCTGCAGGCCTCTGCGTAGCGGCAGCGGTAGCGGTGGCGGTGGCGGCGGCAGCGGTAGCAGTGGCGGCCTCCGTCTTGGCCTCACTGAAGCCAAGACGAAGCGCCTTCACCTCCGCCTTCATTGCCTCCACCTCCAACCGTAGGCGGGTATTTTCCGCCCTGAGCCGCCGCGTCTCCTCCGCTTCGCTCCTCCCAGTCAGGGTGTCGACCACCTCGCCTAGGGTCGACGCGGACTTCTTGAGGCGGCCGACGAACTCACCCTTGAGGTTGCCAGATTTCCTGGCAACCTCAAGAATGCGGGTGAGCTCCTCCCCCGCCCGCGCTCTTAGCTCCTGGGCGTTGAGGACGCTGAGGTCAACGACCATCGGGCGAGCATCAGAATCAGTTCCGGTGCTCGGCTCGACGTCGCTAACCACAGCGGCCGGCCCCTTCCTATATCTCCTGCCCTGCAGAAGCGTCTCCATTTCCTCATCCACAGGAGCAGGCTTGAGGAAGGTCTCCCTGGACGGACCCGCCTGGGTGGCCTTCCTCCTGCCTCTCCTCGCCGAATTGACCTTGGCGGCCGCCGTCTCTTCGGTCTCCGTGTCTGAGTCCAAAAACCCAGGCCAGCACCGCTCTCGTCGGCGGTCTCCCGTCCGCCCGACCTCTCCGATATGATGGAGGAGTCGTCGGACTCCACCGCCCGCCCTTCTTCTATCCTGCCCTGGGAAGCGCAAGAGCCCTTCTCAGGGTCCACCAAAACCGGTGGGCCCTGAGGAGGACCTCTGAGCTGTCCCTGGGAAGGGTCCCTCAGGAAGCGCCCGGAGGCGTCCCTCAACGGCTTAGGCATAGTCTACGCACACACAAAGAACCACAATTCACAATCCAAAATAACATCAACCTAACCTAACCTAACCTAACCTAACCTAACCTTTTTTTTTTTTTTTTTTTTTTTTTTTTTTTTTAACGTGAAGAAATGCATTTACGCACACCCGTGGCTGGGTCGGCCACGGGTAGTGTCGGGCTCGGTGCCAGAGGGGCACCCATACCGACTAAAACTTCACGATGTTCCTCCGTCCCAGCTGGAAGCAGGGCCGCGGGTCCGCTTTCGCACTCTCCGCAGCCCTGCCTGCGCTGTTGTCCGCTGTGTAAAGCAGCGGACCCTCCTCAAGGGGGGGGGTGTAGACAGCCCCCTCCCTGGAATGGGGTGTATAAAGCCCCTCCTTCCTCCTCGTGTGATGCCCCGGAACATAGGGGGCCATCTACACCTCGTGAGGGCCTATCCCTAGTGTGGAGCGTTGGACGCCCCCGCGTCCAGCGCCCCAGGCCCTCTAAGCGGAGACGGAGTCCGGGCTCTGTTAGCCCGCCTCCGTAACCGCGCTCTCCGGAGCGGATGTGCGAGAGGATCTCTCTCCCTCTCCCGTTCCTCTGCCTCTCTCTGTGAGACAATAGTGTCACAGAAAGAGGCCACCGCCTCCCAGGACCTCTCGTCGTCGAGCATCTTTTGCAAGACGACCGGCAACGAGAGGTCCGTCCCCACAACCGCGACTAGGGATCGCCGCGGCTCAGCTCCTCCTGGGCATGCCTCCAGCGCGTGCTGTGCGGTGTCTTCCACACAGCCGCACTGGTGGCAGGCCGGGGAGGCTTCCCTTTGGGCGACGTTACAGAGATACCTCCCGAAACAACCATGTCCCGAGAGGATCTGAGTCATCCGAAAGGAGAGCCTCCCGTGCCGCCTTTGAGCCCACTCTACGAGTAGGGGCTGGATCGCCCCGAGTAGTCGAAGCGCTCCAGCCCCCCTCGGTGTAGACTCCGAGCGCAGACGTTCCCTCCACTTGGCGAACGCCAACGCTCTAGCTTCGTCGCGCCAGTGCGCCATTTCTCGCGGTGCCAGTCGCTCGTCTCTCTCCCGTGACTGCGCTCTGCGCCAGTAGACCGAGGCCAGGACTTCAGCCTCAAGGTTCCACGGAAGAGACCCAGCGAGGACACACGCCACCTCGTGTGACAGGGTGCGGTAGCCCCGGCACACTCTCACCGCCATGACGCGTTGGGCCGCGATCAGCAGGGCGGTCGTCTGCCGATCGAGACGACCAGCCCATATGGGAGCCCCATAGAGGGCCATGGAGCTGACCACCGTTGTATAGAGGTGGCGGCAGCTTCCCTCTCCTCCTCCGATGTTCGGGAGAAGACGACTCAGTGCGCCAGCTGTCCTCATTAGTTTGGGGGACAGCAGTCGCACATGCGCTCCGAATTTCCATCTGCTGTCAAGGACGATGCCGAGGTATTTCAGCGTCGATCTGACAGGGATGGATACCCCTCCCACCACTATGGTGGAGTTTGCAGGTGGCGCCCGTCTGGGGCCATGAAAGCAGATGGCCTCAGACTTGTGGAGCGCCACCTCCAGACCCAACATCCGGATTCTGGATACGGTCGTCGCTACGGCGGCCGTAGCCAGGATCGCCGCCTCTCTGTAGTTTTGTCCCCGAGCAGTAACCAGCGTGTCGTCAGCGTAACAAACGACGCCGACGCCAGGAAGGTTACCGCACCGGAGGACCCAGTCGTATCCGACGTTCCACAGGAGTGGTCCTAAGACAGACCCCTGTGGGACGCCACGAGTCATGAGACTACAGCCATCCCCATTTATCGTCGGGAAGACTACCTCCCTATCAGAGAGATAGTCCCCGATGAGCCTTTGGAGGTAGCGGGGCACTCTATGGTGCTCCAGTCCCCCAAGTATCACACTCCAGGGCAGGGTGTTGAATGCATTGGCGATGTCCAACGAAATAGCCAACAACACCCCGCCACCTGAGCATGCCTCCTCGGAGAGGTCGTGAACGCAGGATATGGCGTCCAGCGTTGAGCGACCTCTCCGGAAACCAAACTGGCTCGTTGCCAGGTCGGGTCCAATCGTCCTCAGGTGCTCGACGAGGCGGGCAGCAACCACGCGCTCAAACAGCTTGCCAGCCTCGTCAAGCAACACGATGGGCCGATAGCCTGAGGGTTCATCCGCAGGACGGCCCTCCTTCTTGAGGAGGACGAGCCTGCCCCTTCGCCACCTCCTGGGGAATCTGCCTTCCCTGAGGCACCTATCAAATAGGGCCTTTAGTGTAAATCCAAGGTGCTCCAAGGAGAGGGCCCACACACGTCCTGGTATGCCGTCAGGCCCGGGTGCCGTGTTTTTGGCCCTCATCCTGAGCACTGCTGCTCCCAGCTCACCCTCGGTAATCGCGTCAGGCTCGTCCCACTCCTCCTCTCTTGTGACGTCATCGGTCCTAGCGATGGGAGGCGTGAAATTGGTCCCCGGAGCTCCGGGAAACAAGCCCTCAATCACCCTCTGGAGCACTGCCGGCTGAAGCGAGGCTGTAGTGGGGGGGGCCCATGGGCGGAGTTTTTGCCTCGCCCACTGGTACGGGCGGCCCCATGGATCGCGCTCAAGCCCCTCGAGCAATTGCTGCCATGCCTGCCTCTTGGCCTCATCAATTGCCACGCGGAGGGCCCTGGCTGCCTCTCTGTAGGTGGCATAGAGAGACTCACAAACTTCGTTCTCTTGTCGCCTTCGCCTCCGATACCGCTGGTATCGGCGGCGCCTCGTCACACAACGCCGGCGGAGTTCAGCGATCTCCTCCGACCACCAGTAGACTTGGCGTCTGTGCTGCTGGGCACGCACACGTGGCATTGCCGCATCACAAATGCGCGTCACCGCCTCACACAGCCCGTCCGCCATCGCATCCAAGTCTGCCGGCTCCGGTTCCGAAGGAGTGCCAGAATTCCAGGCTTCGACGAGGGCCGCCTCCTGCAGTGCTTCGGCATTGAGGCGCTTCAGGGCCCATCGCGGACCGATCTCGCTCGGTGTTCCTTCTCTCGTCGCGTCCAATGGAGACGTGGAAACGCTAAACCGGATATACCGGTGATCGGAGAGCGTCTCCACGTCAACCAACACCTGCCAGTCACGAATGCGATGGACGAGGTCTGGGGTGGCGAATGTCAGGTCGACGATCGAGCCACCCCACTGGCGGACACAGGTGTTCTCCACTCCGTGATTAAGAACGCAGAGACTCATCTCAGCTATCCACTCGACAACAGTACTGCCCCGCGGGCTTGTCACCGGGGACCCCCACGCCGGTGATTTGGCGTTGAAGTCCCCGAGAACAAGCATGGGGCGTGGGCGGGTCTGACCAATTAAGGCCCCCACCTCGCTGAGGAGGGTCTCCAGCTCATGCAGTGGTCTATTCGGGGAACTGTAGACCCCCACAACCGTCAGTGCTCCCACTTTGGCAGCAACAAATCCCCTGCCCCTCATCTGACATTCAATAGGGGGGGATCGAACCGTCGACTGGGTAGTGATTGCTACCAAGCCATCCAGGTCTCCCACCCAGTCAGATCTGGGCGGGACCGTGTATGGCTCAGCAATCACTCCCACGTGGATCAACCGCTCCGCCAAGGACTGCAGGAGCAAATCCTGAGCACGGGCGGAGTGGTTAATGTTTGCCTGGAGGAAGGTTAGGGCCATACCTAACCAACCTCCATGCAATCCATCTGCCCTGTGTTTGGACGAGGTGGCTGCGGCTGGGCCTTAGCTCCAGTCGTAGCGGCCTTCTTTCTGGCCCTTGATCTTGCCGGGGGCTTGGCGCAAGCCTTGCCCCCGGAGAGGTGGTCCGCAGCCTTCCCGGCCGCTGCACAAATGGAGCAGCGAGGGGCGGCGGAGCATTCCCGGGCCTTGTGGCCCTTTTGGCCGCAGCGGTAGCACTCTTCGCTGCGGTCAACTTCAGCTTTGCACTGGGCTCCTACGTGGCCCATTACAAGGCATCGGTAGCAACGCCGGGGTCTAGGTTCCAAGATCCGGACCTGCGCTGCTACCCATCCCACCAATACTCGGCCACCGCCGGTGACGATAGTCTTCGCCGCTGCAATAGGACAGCGGACGAAGGAGGTACCCATCCCAGCGGGGCCCCTTCGAATGAGGCCTACCGATACTGCCGATACTTGGCACTGGCCCGCTCTCGCTAGGGCCTCAGCCAACTCCTCGGGCACAACTGAGTCGTCGAGGCCGCTGACGCGCAGGTCAGCAGTCGCAGTTGGCCTAGTGACACGCACTTCCTCCTCTCCCCCTAGGACTTCCTTGAGCCTTCCGGCAAGGACATCCGCTTTGGCAGCGTTGTCCGTACCGGCTATCTCTAGGACTCGAGCTCCAGTGGCTGCCGTCCTGATTTTGAGGGGCGGAACCCCCAGATCGGCCAGCTTGATCCTCGTCTTAGCCGCCTCCAGCACTTTGGCGTAGGTAACGCCTTTCTCCGCCGCCCCCGGCAGCAGTGTGATGACCACGGCTGCCGTGCGGGGGGGGCGGAGTTTGGCCACCTTTGCCTTCAGGGTTGTGGGAGGAGCAGGCTTTCTCACCGCCCTCACAACCTGGGCTCGCACCGGGGCCGCCGACCTAGGCCGGGGATTGGCAGGGCCAGAAGTTTCGGCGCGCTTCTTCTTCGACCTCTTCACCACCTCAGTCCAGGCCATTGGTGCTGGTGGAGGTGGAGCCGGGGTCAGTGCTGGCACCGCGGCGGCAGGAGCAGGCCCACCCTTGCCTTTGCCTTTGCCCTTCTTGGGCTTGGCGGCTTTGGATGGGCCGGGCTGCGGCTCAACTGCCGGTGCCGAGGGGGCGGTCGACGTGCTCGGTGCTCGTTCCGCTTCTTCTCTTCGCCTGTCGGTGTCCAGTGGCGGCCTGAGGCGCTTCTCAGGGAGAAGTCGATCTTCCAGGCCCTCGAATCGTGCGCTGATCATGGTGCCCACCTGCACCATGACCTTTTGCAGCACGTCTTGGAGGGCTGGGGCAGGGATTGGGACCGGAGCTGGCTGCGTCCGTGCCTCCCGCATCGCTGCCATCTCGCGGCGGAGCTCATTGAGCTCGCTTGCCATCCGCGCGTTGGCCTCTTCCAGGCGGCGTACCTCGTCAGGTATCGTTCGGGCTCTCATCTCTTCCATTGAGGCGGAGATGGTCTCCACAGCTTCTTTGAGGGCCCGGACGTATGTGCCCTTAAGGTTGGCCGACTTTTTGGCGACTGTTTGTATGGTCGCCAAGGAGTCCACCACGAGCTGCTGTAGGTCCGCTTCATCGCCGAGTTTTGGGGGCTGCGGAACCGGAGACTTGCGGAATGGAGCTGCTGCCGCTGCCTTTCTCCTCTGAGCTGCCCCTTCCGCCAACTCCCTCTCCGCTTCCAGCCGAGTCGCTTCGGCTTTGGCAGCCTTTAGGTCAGCCTGGGCTTTCGCCAGGCCAACGTACTTGCCAGTGGTGGGCGGTCTACCGCGTCCGCGCCGAAACTGCGACAGTTTCGGCGAGGTCACCTCATCGCCGTCCGTGTCTTCGTCATAACTCCGGTGGCGTTTCCGCCACAGACCGGCTGAGGAGGCCCTCGACGTCACCGTCAGGAGTCTCTCATCCGTGTCTGTCTCCGACAGGTCCATCATTTGCGCCCTTAAGCGCTCGCCGTCGATGGACTCATCGGGATTCTCCTTCTTCTTCGTCATTTCGAGGATTTCGGCGCAGTGTGTTAGTACCACACGCGCCTCCGTCCTCGATGCCACCATGTTAATATCGGTGTCCGATGTCTCGCCGTGGTTGTCATTGATAGCAGGTCCAATGTCCGTTTTGTCGCCAGGTAGGTTCGTTTTTGCTTGATCAGAGTCCGTTAAAATGTTGCCGAGGTCGTTGTTGCGTGGGCCGGAGCCCACGAAGCGGTTGTTGCCCCCTCCAGATACGCTGGGGCTGCCTTCCGTAGAAGGGAGGGATCTATAATTACCCCCCTGGAGATTATTGACAATCGCTTTGTATTCCATGTTTTGTTCTTTTTGTTTTAGACAAGGGGTGTGATCCCCTTGTGATGCCCTAGCGGCCGGGTTCCCCCCGACCATCCATCCCCTCAGCGGGCACCAAACCTTGGGATTTGGAGACGCATGAGCCCGGCAGGGTGGCCGGGTTGACCCTCCCTGCCGCGCCGCCGGCCTAGTAGGCGGGCCATCCCACGACCCGGAGGTCCGCTGCGGCTATCACGTAGCCGCTCGTCGTGTTTTGCCCGACAGGGTGGCCGGGTTGACCCTCCCTGCCGCGCAACGCTGGCCTTGAAGGCCTGCCATCCACCGGCCCGAGGGCCCTCTGCAGCCTAAGCTGCCCCACTAGCTGCCCGACAGGGTGGCCGGGTTGACCCTCCCTGCCGCACGCTGAGTGCCATGAAGGCACGCCGCCCCCAGAACTCGCACCGCCACTTCCCGGAATGTCCAGGGCGCCGGAGCGAGTCCCGCGCGCGGTCACAGGCTATGACCACGCCTCCTGCCTCTCTGCTGCGCCCTATGCCGAGGCATAGGGATCGCAGAGAGACCCCCCCGCCAGGAATTCAGCCAACGGCTAACAAGATCCCCGAAAGGAAGTTATTAACCGTTGCCCAGGGTGCACCGAGCCAAGTGTTGCCCTTCCCCCCGAATGCAAGCATTCAAGAGGAACTACAACACCCGGGGTTTCGTGGAGGTATCCTGGCATTGCACCCCAACCTAACCTAACCTAACCTAACCTAACCTCTGCAACAGCACTCATCATCATAACCTAACGTATCCATGAGGATTCCTTCACATACTCGAAAGAAAAAAAAAATTAAAAAAAAAAAAATTAAATATGTAACAATAATCCGAATGTAGTATTTAATAGTATGAAATGACTTTAAAACAAAGTAAATGCAAACTTTGAAAAAAAAAATATTTCGTAAATTATGTCACTCCCACTGCACTGAAATTTACCTTAGTGATCGAGGACGGGAGGGTGATTTTTTTGCAAGCTAGGGCCCCATGCTTGGTGTCGTCGGATGCGGGGGGTCCTGACGATCACGAAAAACGTCTTTTCTTCACGATCGGCTCATATACACAGAAGCTATAGGTGTTTAAATGTCAAAAAAATGGTACAAGTACGTAAAATTACGGTTTTTCCTATAATTTTTCAAATTTTTGAACTAAGCTTTAAAATATTTTTTTAGATTCGAGCAGCGCAGCTAAAGGCGGATCTTTTGGCGTATCGCACGTCACAGTGCGACCATTTTTCAACTTGCGATTCATTCATTGAGGTCCTGATTACCAAACCACTATAACCCAAAAGATTGTGCTTACAACGCTTCAAACAAACACATAGATCATGACAGTATTTTGATATAAGTTCAGTGATAAAGTTCTGATCGGAGGTGACGCCAACGCATGGAACACGTGGTGGTGGAGTGCATCGGAAAATGAGAGATGTAGGCTCTGTATGGAGTATGGAATTCCGAGTACGGCTTTCTCCCACAGCGAAGTACCGCGGTAGCACTATACGACCGAGGGACTCATAGTTATAATATTTTCCTTCTCACTGTTTGAGCAAGATTACCTTTTCTGTAAACTAAGTAAAATCCGAATTTGTCTGAATAAATTACGAACAATATTGTATATCGTGCATTTTTATTTTATCAAACTTCACTTTTAGTCCATTAAGGCTTAAAAAGCTATTTTAGACCTTATTTACGAAGAATAAACATTATTAAGTATTAGGTTTTTACCTATGAAATTGTCTTTTTTATGAAATGAAATAGTGTAATATATAGAATATAATATGAGTAAGTAAGCGCCTACTCACCGAACATAAAACAGAATAAAACAATAACGCTTAGGTACTCCCCGATAGAAACTATATTCGAGTCGAACTTCGTGTCAATCATATTTTACTCATCTTCACAATATATCTCGAATATTTTACTCATTTTATTAATTTCACAACTGCTATTGCTGCAATGTCACAGATTATACAATAACAGTACTATTTTCGCAGCCAAGCACTTGGCTACAAAGCGTAGAGCATTGGCGTACACGCGCTCCTGGCTCTGCTCTGCTCTGCCCTGCTCTGCCCTGTTCTGCTCTGCCCTGCTCTGACCTGCCCTGCCCTGATCTGCCCTGCTCTGAGCTGCTCTGCCTTGCTCTGACCTGCCCTGCCCTGCCCTGCCCTGCTCTGACCTGCTCTGCCTTGCTCTGCCCTGCTCTGCCTTGCTTTGCCTTGCCTTGCTTTGCCTTGCTTTGCCTTGCTTTGCCTTGCTAGTTATAAACTAGTCAAAAAAAAAAAAAATATATAATAGGTCTTTACCTATGAAATTGCCGTATTGCAGTACAGACTTTTTCAAACAAAAAAAAGTTTTGATTGGCTATGAATTCTAAATTCAAATTAATTTTGTTTTAAAAATATTACATTCTATTTACAATATCAGTCCTTTGTTTATTGATTAGCGTTGTATTTTCATTGCATTTCAACATTTTTCCTCATAATGGATACTTTGAAATTTCGTGTAATTATGGAATATGAGTTCCGTCGTGGCACCAACGCGGCACAAACGACACGTAACATCAACGACGTTTACGGAGAGAACTGTACAAACGAACGTACAACCCGTTATTGGTTTGCTCGGTTCCGTTCTGGGAATTTTGACTTGAAAAATGAACCTCGTGGTCATCCGGAAACTTTGCTCAACAATGATGAATTAAAGGCGATTGTGGAAGCTGATCAATCTCAATCTACAGCTGAGCTGGCAGCAGCTTTTGATGTTAGCATCAAAACAATATTGGTCCATTTGCGACAGATTGGCAAGATAAAAAAGCTTGATAGATGGTTGCCCCACGAACTTAACGATCGCCAGCGCAACGTACGCGTCGAGACTTGCCTTGCGCTGCTTAACAGGCACAGAAATGAAGGAATTTTGAACCGAATTGTTACGTGCGACGAAAAATGGATTCTTTTTGACAATCGAAAGCGCTCAGCAAGTTGGTTAGATCCTGGTTCGGTACCAAAGCAATGTGAAAAACGAAAAATGACCCCTAGAAAGGTGATGGTCACAGTTTGGTGGTCTAGTGCTGGTGTGATTCATCATAGCTTTTTACAAAACGGCGAGAGCATTACTGCAGATGTGTACATTGAAGAACTGACCACAATGATGGCGAAACTCGCACGTCTGCAACCAGCTTTGGTCAATCGGTCGTCTCCACTGCTACTTCACGACAACGCGCGACCCCATACTGCACAACAGACCGTCTCTAAGCTGCATGAGTTGGGTTTGGAAGCTCTCCCTCATCCGCCATACTCACCAGATCTTGCGCCTACCGACTATAACTTTTTCCAAAATTTGGACAACTTTTTAGCGGGAAAAAAATTCAATTCCCGAGAGGCAGTACAAAACGCCTTTGAAGAGTTTGTTGTCTCCCGTCCTGCTGATTTTTTCAAGAAGGGCATCCATAAACTGCCACAGCGTTGGCAAAGATGCATTGATTGCAGGGGTGATTACTTTGAATAATAGAAATAAATAAGTTCGAAAAAAAAAATACTTTAACTTTTTTCAAACAAAACGGCAATTTCATAGGTAAAGACCTAATATAATCTAGTTTTTGGGATTGGGATTTGGGAAACAGTTTTTCTAATTAGGTCTTTCTTGTCATCTTATCTGTACGGACTACACCGTAAACATAGCAAGGCAAAGCAAATCTAGTTTTTATAGATATATATAATATATATATATATATATATATATATATATATATATATTATATATATCTATAAAAACTAGATTATATAGATATATATATATATCTATATATATATATATATATATATATATATATATATATATATCTATATATATATATATATATATATCTATATCTATATATATATATATATAGATATATATATATATATATATAGATTATATAGATATTGTTACAAAATACTTCACTTCGGGAACTGATGCAAGCGGCGTAGTATATATACGAGCGACGGAGAAGGCTCGGGCTCACTTTTCGGGCAGCGCTCAGAGGCGACGGACGTTTTAAATCACGCTATTAATTATTGTCGGTTCTTAGTAAAATCTTAATAAATATTTGTATGTTGATTGTAAAGTTACTTTTTTTAAAACTAAAACCACTTAGGATTTCCAACATCAGAAGTGGGATCTAACTCAATTCTGACTTGGTTATTCTGATTTTAAATATTGCTTTGCTTTTGCTGTTGTGATTTTAAAGAATATCCGCTTAAATTTTTGTGGCTATGGCCGAGACTAGTAAACGTAAAAGTCGTAAGCGAGATCGAACGTCTATTCCTGGTTTAGAAGCCTAGCTTCAAACTTTCGTAAGCCGCTTAGGTGTTTTGGAAGATTCCAGGACACGCAGTTGCGAGTACATCGCGCGCCATGTCGGCGCCTGCACCGGATGCTCCGGCACGCCATCCGCGTCGTGCGAGCCGTCTGCCCGCTAACTGCGCCGTGTAGCGCTGAGTCGTACCCTGCAAGTCTGGACCTGTCCGCGCCATGTTCAAGCACGCCTCCGCCCACCGCGGATATGGTTATATGTGAAGTAACCGAAAACCTCATTAATGCTATGAAGCCATGCCGGTAAGATCGAACCATGTATTTATGTCGAATTTCGATCTGTCTTTGCATGATTTTGATTCGTTGTGTAGTCAAATGGATCATGTGCGCAAACTAAATAGATGGGATGACTGTGAGTGTTTAGCACGTATAGGTAATTGTCTAAAAGGTGACGCGAGGTCGTGGCTATACGATTGGGATAGTAATGACCGTAGTTGGTCAAATTTCAAGCGCAAATTCAAGCATTGTGCCCTGTACGAGTAGATATCGCGAACATTTTATTTGATAATGCTATGAATTTTTTTTGCAATGTGTGACGTGGTTTGTGAGTGCCATGTCATACAGTTGCCGTTTATGCTATTTATGACGTGATTTGTGAGTATTACATTATACAGTTACCGTTTTTGCAATGTGTGACGTGGTTTGTGAGTGCCATGTCATACAGTTGCCGTTTATGCTATTTATGACGTGATTTGTGAGTATTACATTATACAGTTGCCGTTTTTGCAATGTGTGACGTGGTTTGTGAGTGCCATGTCATACAGTTGCCCTTTTTTCAATGTATTACGTTATTTGTGAGTGTTATGTCATACAGTTTCCGTTTTTGCAATGTATGACGTGATTTGTGAGTGTCACGTCATACAGTCGCCATTTTTGCAATGTGTGACGTGGTTTGTGAGTGCCATGTCATACAGTTACCGTTGTTGAAATGTATGACGTGTTAATGAGTGTCATATCATACAGTTGCCGTTTTCTATTACAATGTGTGCCGAAGTTTAGAAGTCCGGAATTCTGAAATTCGCAATACATTTATTTTTCTTTATTTACAATGCTAACATGCGCCTATAACCATTACTTCTTCTTACATCTTTTCATAAAATTGTTATGAAAACTGCGTTGGTTGTACTTGAGTGCACGCTTGTGCTTCTAACACAGTTGTTTTGCAGTCTCCGTTTTCAATGTTTATTACAAGTACCTGTTGAATTTCTCTTAATTGAAATTTCTTTGAATTGAGCAACAGCTTCATTTTAATTTTGAAATGGTTTCAGTTACCAACGTTATGCCTGTACATCGGGTCCTAAAATCATGTTTTGTTGTGTTATAGAAGAAGACACAACGGCCGAGGTCGACGACAATGTGCCGCTTGAAGATGAAGCAGCTGTTGAGGACAACACGCAAGCAGGAACGGCCGTGTTACAAAATACTTCACTTCGGGAGCTGATGCAAGCGGCGTAGTATATATACGAGCGACGGAGAAGGCTCGGGCTCACTTTTCGGGCAGCGCTCAGAGGCGACGGACGTTTTATAAAATCACGCGGTTAATTATTGTCGGTTCTTAGTAAATCTTAATAAATATTTGTATGTTGATTGTAAGGTTACTTTTTTTTAAAACTAAATCCACTTAGGATTTCCAACAATATGCTTATAAAAAAAGCACGTAAAATAGCATGCTTTTTAAATAAAGCAAATAGCATTTAGCAAGATATTGCCATAAAGCAACATTGAACACTACTAATCGTGGCTGTATAAAGGGGTCGCCACTAACGCTGATTGCTGCACTTATGCTTATTAATAAATAGATAACTGATGGAATGGAAATAGAAAAAAACGGGTAAGTGGTCTAGTACATAGATCCCGCTGCGTCCCGATCTCGAAAATGTATATAACTAATTTTCACCAAAAATGGAGAATGCGTTGGTTAGGAGGGCAACGACAAAACTTTTATTACTTTCGCGGCCGTCGACGACTCCATTAATGATGGTTTCAGAACAGCGGCTGCTCCGTTTTAATTAATCTTAATACAAGAGGAAAAGACAAAATAAGGTAAAAGTTTCATTTTATTTTAAAAGTGTCAAAACGTTAAAATCACCCAAAAAATCACATATTAGAGTAATAACTCCCGATCGATGTCACGGCGCTTCAACAGGTGACACCGCTCGCCGACGAACGGGGGAACTAATCCCAGGACGGGGGCAGAGGCGCCGGGAGCGGGCGGCTGCTAGTCTACGTCTCCGCGAGCGGAGATCCCACTACGAAAATTATTGTCGATGGAGCGGTGCCGAGGGCCAGCGGCTACGGGGGGCGCGGCGGCTCCTCCGGCCGCGTGCGGTACCGCGGGGGGGGCGGCGCGCGCGGCGCGGCGGCCGCCAGCAGCGCCGTCGGCGCCGCGAGCGGCTCGCCGCCGCCCCCGCCCGCGGCCCCGCCCGCGCGCCGGTACCGCTCGCGGCCCCGCGGCGGGCTGCAGGCCATCCCGGCGTGAGAGCCACTCGTTCTTTCTACGATATAACGAATACGCTAAGTTTTTTGACCGCAGAAAACTGTTTTAGCCGTTATGGCACTCGTTAGAGTGTAGTGCGGAATATTAAGATTTTCCAAACTTTCGGCGCAAAACTAAAAATGAAACATTCACGATTGTTCAAAACCTGCGTATATAGACGCGTCCCACCTTCTTCGCGTTCACCTGCGTCTACACCGAGGGGCGGGGCGGGGGCGGGCGGCGAGGCGGGGGCGGGTGACGCGACCGACGACTGCTCGCCCTCGGTCTCGCCGTCGACCTCGTACAACACCTCCTCGGACCTGCGAGAGACCCGGTAACCGTTCACCGCCGACGCTCCGACGGCCCTCGGGAGGCCGCGAGGCGCACTCACTCGAGCGGCGGAGGGACGGGCAGCGGGCGGTCGAAGCCCTCCTTCCCGAGCAGCCAGTAGGTGTGCATGGCGCCCTTCCCCTTGATAGAGACGAGCCCGCGCGAGCGCAGCCGGTACCCGCCGGCCGCCACGAGCCGCTCCGCCGTGGCGGCCGACACCTGGATGCGCCACGCTGCCCCTGCGGCGGGAGGCGGGGTGAGCGGGCGGGCGAGGCAGGGCGGGGCGGGGCGGAGCGGGGCGGCACTCACCGGTGGACTCCATGCGCGAGGCGGTGTTGACGGTGTCGCCGAACAGGCAGTAGCGCGGCATGGTGAGACCGACGACGCCGGCGCAGCAGGGCCCGGAATGCAGCCCGATGCGCAGGTGCAGCGGCGTGTCGGGCAGGTGGCGCACGCGGAAGCGGCCGGCCAGGTGCAGCAGGTGCAGCGCCATGGTGGCCACGGCGCCGGCGTGGTCGCGCGTGCGCACGGGCAGCCCGCCCACCACCACGTAGGCGTCGCCGATGGTCTCCACCTTGTAGACGGCGTAGCGCTCGATGGCGGCGTCGAACCGCGTGTACAGGTCGTTGAGCAGGTCCACCACCTGCACGGGCGACGAGCGCGCGGCCAGCGCCGTGAACCCGACGATGTCGCTGAAGTAGATGGACACCTCCTCGAACTCCTCGGGCTCCACGCGGGACCCCAGCAGCAGCCGCTCCGCCACGGACCTGCGCCCGCCGGACGGTATATAATATAGGAATAATAGAAATTTGTGAAATACTTTGACAGTGTACTCTGAAGGTTGCATCGAAATCGCAGCGTTCAGCGTATCGTTTGACTAGTCCCCACCTTGGCAGCATCCGATTCAGTAGTTGCTCCGTTTTTCTCTTTTCAATGTCGAGTTGCTCCGTTCTCTCCTTGATCAGTTCTTCTAAATTATTGCTATACTTTTCCAACATCTCGAACATAGAATCCACGATGTTTATTTTTCTGTAATGGAGATCAATATAACTTTTTTTTATTGCTTTCTTACTAAATAACGTGAGAACCGGTTCTCATCGAATACTTTCATCCGCCATAACCATAACGGAAAATATGAACTTGCACCTTAATCTCAGGCTAGAAGAAGTACAACCGCTCGCATCGCGGCGTGCGTACCGTCCGTGGTGCAGGTGCCGGAAGAGGTCATGCAGGCGGTGGAAGTCGGGGCGCAGGTCGGGCGCCTCGCTCCAGCACTGGCGCATCAGGCTCACGGCCTCCGGCGGCGCCGCGCCCATCGACACCGATGGCCGGATCAGCGGCGGCGGCCGCGTCAGCTTCTCCACGATCTCTGCAACACGCGCGCGTCAGCTCGCCCGCTCGCCCCGCCTCGTCCGCCGCGCACTCACCCTGTGGGGACAGCGCCAGCATGCAGTAGGGCTCGCCGCGCACGATGACCTCCTGCATGATGATGGCGAACGAGTACACGTCGCCAGGCTGCGAGCCGCGCGCGCGCGCCGCCGCGTCGCGCAGCAGCTCGGGCGCGGTCCACAGCAGCGCGCGCGCCGCACCGCCCTGCGCGCGCGCCGCGCCGCCCTGCGCGTGCGCCGCGCCGCCCTGCGCGTGCGCCAGCGCAGGCAGGCCGTGGTCCGTGACGCGCAGCACCCAGCGCGAGTCCACCGCGCAGTTGCGCGACGACAGGCGGCCGTGCACGCGCAGCGGTGACGCGTGCAGGTAGCGCATGCCGCGCACCAGGTCCGTGAGCAGCGAGAGCCGGAAGGTCCAGTCCAGCTTGATGTCGTCCGCCATGAGCACGTCCTCCAGCGAGCCGCGGCCGCAGTGCTCCCACACGAGCGTCGGCCGCGCCTCGTTCAGGCACCCTGCGACCGACGCCGTGAAGTTAGCATGAGACCTATTCAGTAATGCTATTAAGTTTGAGAAACAAGAAATTCAGATGCCAATTTTTGCCTTATGGAAAGCACCCCGCCAAAGAAAATGTCATAAGCATTATTACTCTTTAAAAAACCATTAAGAAATGAAGAGGTTCTCCAGAAAAATGTATTTTGCTGGTAGTTTGTCCTAGCCAAAGGAATAGAAAGAAGCGGTGTATGCCGGAAATTAAATGTTGGAGTTCGAAAGAAAATTTTTCTAAGTAACTAGGTACTATCAACTTTATTATTTAAGATATTCAAATAGTACGAGTATGTTACATCTGCCATAGTCCGCCTTATTTTGAGTGGCAGAAAATGATGACGTCTACAGCGCTGCTCATAGCTGACGTCAAATGTTCTAGAGCGAAACTGTAAAAATCTTAAAATCTTCCGCTGTACTCTTTCGATGCGTAAAATATGGCACTCATACTGTGGACCCCACACCGGAGAGCAGTACTCGAGGATACTGCGGACGTCGGCACAGTACAAAATCTTTACTGTTTTAATATTATTGAATGGTGTAGATACCCTCATGATAAAGCCAAGGGCTTGCAAAGATTTTGTAACGATGTTATCTAGGTGTTGATTGTACATCAACTTAGAATCCTGCAGCACACCTAAATCGCTCATGATTTCTACTTGGCTTAATTTTTTACCTTTTAAGTTATAGTTTGTTTGACTAACGTTATTTTTCCTCGAGAAGGTAATTGTATAGCATTTATCAACATTGAAGTCTAATTTATTTGTTAGGCAGTAATCACTAAACCTATCGAGATCTTCTTGAAGTTCGTTTGAATCAACTAAAGTACTGATTGGTTTAAGAATTTTCATATGTACTGCAGGAGTTTTGGCGGGAAAGCGAAAAAGATTGCGTCAGCGCATTGTATATTTTACAAAACTTGTGTTATTTTCAGTGTTAGTGCATAAAATTGGTGGCATTCTATTAGTTAAGTGCTGGATTACAGGCGTGAGTGTGGGAATATGGTATAATGACGGTGAAACGTTTCTTTTCGTGTTATTTCCAAAACTCCATAGAAGTTTCAAGTAAAGTTGCCACCACTTTACTAGGAGTATGACTTTGACTAGACTATGACTAGACTATGACTTGACTATGACTTGACTATGACTTGACTTGATGAATTCAACTATGACTTGACACATATTTGCGTGAAATATCATTAACTTAATAAATTATCAATTACTAAATGGCTAATGATTTTATGTTTTGGCTACACACAAAAGTGTGTAGCCAAAACATAAAAAAAAAATGTGCTACCAACAAATAGAATTTTGAGTGCAAAAAACAGGAGTCAATGTAATTTATGAAAATGATAAACAGAAGTGGGCCCAGAAAGGAACCCTGGGGAACTCCAGATGTTATATTAGTCCTTGATGATCTAAATCCATTGAGAACAAGAGCTTGAGATCTACGTTCTGTGTAGAAGGGTTACCATCTATAAAGATCACTATGTATTCCTTCTGATTGTAATTTAGCTAAGAGCAATGAGTGATCTAATTTGTCGAACGCTTTGCTAAAATCTGTAAATATGCAATAGATCTGGTGCCCCAACGCCATATGTTCTACTATAAATTTATTTGTGAGAAGTAGATTGGATGTTGTGGAACGCCCTTTAAGAAACCCATGTTGGTCCTATATAAATATTGGTTTTAAAGCTGCGTATGTTTGTTTGTTTCATAATGAAAGAACGCAAGAACTGAGGCTATTATTTATTTTAAAACGAGATATACAAAGCAAACGTCGAATCTCCTTTACCATAACGAGGACGTTGAACTAACCTATAAAAGGGTTCAGATTTTCGTGCCTCAAACTTTGCATGACGAGCAGCACATCGAGCGCCTTCCTCTTAAGATCAAGCGCTTCCCCTCCCCCAGCACCACCGCCCTCCCCCTGGCCTTCTCCGCCCCCACTCGCACCCAGTTCCAGCGGCTTCACGTGCACCGGATCTCCCTGCATGCAGACAACCCGTCAAGTGACTAACCCACGGGAAATACTCTGGATTCATTGGCTGTTATGTATTTTGGCTGAATGTTTTCCTAATATAAATAAATAAAATAAAATAAACCAGTATTATATTTTACTCTGGAAGAACCAACTAGTATCTCGTCTGACACTCAGAATCAATAACTAAAAATTGAAAATATGTGTTCTCGGTATCAACGTGACAAACGCAAATCGTCCATAAAACGAGAAAAACGAGAAGCATAAGATTAAAAGCCACGCAAAAGACTAGACAAAGCATCAAGAAGACCTTATATCGGATCCGGCGGTCGAGCGCAATACGGTTGACGCTGCAGGTGGAGGAGGGTGCAGAGGAGGCGCGTGGTGGCTGCTTTAGCAGGTCGGGCCGCTCCAGTTCAGGGCCGCCAAACTCGTGCAGCTGCTGCAGCCAGCACGAGAGCATCGTCTCCATGCCCTCGCCCACGCAGCGCCGCTCGTCCGCCGGGAACGAGAAGTCGGCGGGCGACAGCAGCGCGTCTCCTCCGCGCCGCCGCCGCCGCCACCGCGCGGACAGCCAGCGCGCCACCAGCGCCACCGCCGCCGCCAGCGCCACGCCCGCGGCCGCACCCGCCCACGCCACCGCTGCGCCCGTGCCCGCCCACGCCACCGCCGCGCCCGCCCCCACCACCGCCGCGCCCTCCCCGCCTCCCGCGAGCCGCGTTAGCGCGTCGGCTGCGCGAGCGCTGGTGGCCCACTCGTGCGCGTCGTCCAGCGCGCGCGCGGCCGTGACGGGCACGGCGCCGAGCCGGCTCCAGGCCGCGCCGCCCGCCGCACGCCGGTACAGGTAGAGCGTGAAGTCCGCCACTAGCGAGCCCGCCTCCGAGGCGCGCGCCGCCCACTCCGCCGCGTCGGTCGCCTCGGCGTACACGCGCGCGAGGTCGGGAGGCGCGCGGGCTTCGTCCAGCCGCTCCCCACTCAGCAGGAGAAGGTCTCCCTGCGGGAACCTTCTATCGACCGACGAAAAAATGTAATCGGCCCGTCGAGCGCGAGAGATCGACTCGGTGGTTCCCCTCGCATGATAGGAGTCATCCTTCTTCGCCATAGAATTTTGGGAGCCACTAGGAAGCTTCGTCGCATCGGTTCCGGGAGATGCAGCTCGTCTCTCCCGGACCCCACCGCGAAACTTCGAGATCGACGGCAAATCTCCGGGTGCAACCGAGTCAAAGTCGGGTCGGGGGCGCTCGGTGTCGCCCTCGGTCAGCTCCTCGACGTGCAGCAACAGCGCGGCGGTCGCGCCGGCCACCAGCACCTCGCTCGCATCGCCACTCGCACCCGCACCCGCTTCCCGCGATGCACACAGGATCACCGCTGCAATCGAAAGAGCTTCTGTCTCGCAACCGATCACTCGCGCGCTTCGAGCTCGGCCCGCGGCGCACTCACCGTGAGACCGAAGGAGCATTTCGGCCACGGAGTGCGGTACGTCGGTCACGGCGGCGACGCCCGCCGCAGCCAGCGCCCGGCTAACCTCCTGCAGTGCGGCGTGGCACTCGGAGCGCGGGTGGGCGGGCGCCAGCAGAGCGCGCTGCCAGCCGAGCCGCAACGCCAGCTGCACCACTGCGGCGGCGCGGGCGGCCGGCAGCGCGCACACCGCGGGAGGCAGCCGGCGACGCGCCCGCGCCGCCGCCGACAGGGCGCCGCAGGCGGCGGCCCCGGGCCAGCCCACCGCCACCACCGGCGCGCCGCGGCTCATCGCGGCGAGGGAGGCGCGCGCGACGGCCGCGGCCCAGCCCGGCCCGCAGGTGTCTGCGCAGAGAGCGCGGGGTGAGGCCGGCGCGGAGGCGGGGGCGGGGGGCCGCGCTCGCCGCTCACCGTTGTAGGGCAGCACGCGCAGCTCGCGGGCCAGCAGCGGGTGGGGAGGCGCGAAGGCGGCGGGGTCGCGGGCGCCGCACGCCGCGCGCAGCACGAGCAGCGCGGGGGGCGGCAGCGCGGCGGCGGCGGCGGCCAGCAGCGGCAGCAGGCGGCGCATGCCGGAGGTCACGGGCCTCGCTCGCCGCCCGCCATGCGTGCGCTCTCGCTCCGTCGCGCGGCCAGCCCCCGCCGTCGCTTGGCTGCACCGGATCAAAGGAGCCGTGCGATCGCTCTGACGAAAATAAATGAACCGATCGATTCTATTACCCTATTACCCACTGTGTGGAAATATGCCTCCTTATTTACTAAACCAGCGCGCGACGCATAAGTTGCTCTCGATAGTTACATAAACACAAACCAGAGTGCAAAGTTTTATGTTGAGTACGCGAGCACGAAGCAAACGATAGGTTGAAATTTATGTTTTTTTCTCTAATTTCAACGAAAAAAATTGTCTATATTTTTATTTATTTTTCAATGATCTATCAATTTAATTTTATTTATATATCTAATATATATGTATATATTATATACTGTTTTCATATATTATATATATACTTATATACATGTAATATTTGTATTACATATATTGTATTATTATATTTATGATGTATGGTATTAGTATGTATTATAAGTTTAGTATTGTTGTTTATAATACGTAAGTTGTAATAACACCAACCGCAATTTTGCTCCATTGATTCCTGTCCATCCTAAGGTAGCCTGGAAGAAATCGCTTAATGTGATAAGGCCGCCCTTTGTTCTACCATTTTTTGTAAGTTTTTTTTTAGCGCGGTTGTTATTTATTAGTTGGTGTTCAATAAAGTATTCTTGTATTGTATTGTATTGTATATTATTTGGACAACCAACAGCTTTCTTACAAAGTAATATGAGAACAGGATAATAAATACTCCTAAGCCAAATACAGGTTATCACTCTTAGAATTAATAAGCAGGTGTTTACAAAGAAAAGGTAGATAGAATATTTAACAAAGGGAAAACTATTTTCGTCAAAGCCATTTAAATATAAGGTAAAAGTAACATTTTAATCGTAAGTATTTTAGTAGGCATAGGTATGTAATTTAATACGGCAATTTCATAGGTAAAGACCTATTATTTATATCAATATAATAGGTCTTTACCTATGAAATTGCCGTATTGCAGTACAGACTTTTTCAAACAAAAAAAAGTTTTGATTGGCTATGAATTCTAAATTCAAATTAATTTTGTTTTAAAAATATGACATTCTATTTACAATATAAGTCTTTTTTTTTATTGATTAGCGTTGTATTTTCATTACATTTCAACATTTTTCCTCATAATGGATACTTTGAAATTTCGTGTAATTATGGAATATGAGTTCCGTCGTGGCACCAACGCGGCACAAACGACACGTAACATCAACGACGTTTACGGAGAGAACTGTACAAACGAACGTACAACCCGTTATTGGTTTGCTCGGTTCCGTTCTGGGAATTTTGACTTGAAAAATGAACCTCGTGGTCGTCCAGAAACTTTGGTCAACAATGATGAATTAAAGGCGATTGTGGAAGCTGATGAATCTCAATCTACAGCTGAGCTGGCAGCAGCTTTTGATGTTAGCATCAAAACAATATTGGTCCATTTGCGACAGATTGGCAAGATAAAAAAGCTTGATAGATGGGTGCCCCACGAACTTAACGATCGCCAGCGCAACGTACGCGTCGAGACTTGCCTTGCGCTGCTTAACAGGCACAGAAATGAAGGAATTTTGAACCGAATTGTTACGTGCGACGAAAAATGGATTCTTTTTGACAATCGAAAGCGCTCAGCAAGTTGGTTAGATCCTGGTTCGGTACCAAAGCAATGTGCAAAACGAAAAATGACCCCTAGAAAGGTGATGGTCACAGTTTGGTGGTCTAGTGCTGGTGTGATTCCTCATAGCTTTTTACAAAACGGCGAGAGCATTACTGCAGATGTGTACATTGAAGAACTGACCACAATGATGGCGAAACTCGCTCGTCTGCAACCAGCTTTGGTCAATCGGTCGTCTCCACTGCTACTTCACGACAACGCGCGACCCCATACTGCACAACAGACCGTCTCTAAGCTGCATGAGTTGGGTTTGGAAGCTCTCCCTCATCCGCCATACTCACCAGATCTTGCGCCTACCGACTATTACTTTTTCCAAAATTTGGACAACTTTTTAGCGGGAAAAAAATTCAATTCCCGAGAGGCAGTACAAAACGCCTTTGAAGAGTTTGTTGTCTCCCGTTCTGCTGATTTTTTCAAGAAGGGCATCCATAAACTGCCACAGCATTGGCAAAGATGGATTGATTGCAGGGGTGATTACTTTGAATAAAAGAAATAAATAAGTTAGAAAAAAAAAACTTTAACTTTTTTCAAACAAAACGGCAATTTCATAGGTAAAGACCTTATATATATACATATATATTTATATCGTCCGCAAATAACAAGAAGTTAGAAAGATTGTAACACTGACTAATATAGCTCGTAGATTCCCAGATCGCACTCAGCTGAGTCGGATGCTTTATGCGACCTGTTTATCTAAGTCGCACATACTTATTGGACAATTTGCCTGACGTGGGTAGACTACGAGTAATGCGTACCATTCGCTGGCCAGCCTGTGTCCGGCGAGCATCCTCGTTCCTGCGTAAAGTGTGGGTCTGAAGTTATACATAATGTTCGTGTTCTAATCCAAGCATACAGAAGCCATTCTGTACGGCAGCTGCTATGCGTTCCTTGAACCTTAGAGATGCATCAACCCTTAATTTAAACCAAAACTTCGTGCTTCGGAAGGAGGTAGATCCGGTCAGCCACCTCGCTTATTTGCGACAGTTATAGTGCTTGTTTCTATTTACTACCCAGCTCCATGAATTTCCAAAAGCATCCACGAATCAAGCATCCGTGCATGTACGAATTATATTTGCATCATTTTGAGAAGGCGGTTTGTAAAGTGCACAGTGAGCGAAGCAAAGAGCACTCACCGGTACCTTCATTTTTTATTAGTGTTTGTTTTATTTACGTATTTAATATAACTACAAGTATTTTTATTTAATTTTTATATCGAGCGCCTTGCCACGTGTTTTGTTATTCGCACCCGTCTGTGGCCCCACAAGCTATGTAACATGTTTTTCTGCTAAATCGGAACCGGTACATGCTCACTACTAAGGAAACAGCACCGCAAGAACCGGCTCAGAGAATGTCCAGGGAATGGGCACCAGCACCGCCCTCCGTGCAGCAGTATCTCCAGGACGGCCGAGCCGCGGCAGCACCACCTGACCTGACACGGACACACGCGACGCTGCCGAACTGATTCATTAGTCTGACACGTTTGCTGCGCCGGGATCTCACGACATCGGAAGGACTGCATTGCGAGATTATTATACATTTCACGTTTTAGATAAGAGTATATATTTGAAGTAAGCTTCCTGTGCTATGAGTGCACTACATTACTTTATTATTATTGGTTGTTAAATTAGAATTAAACAATAATAATACAAGTCAATAGTCCCTAAAATTATCAGAAGAATATATATTTACCTACCTATCCACTAAAATTTGGTCACGTTGAAAACATCCAGTGTATGTTGCCGCTTAACTCAGTTCAGCCGCGGGACGCGGGCTTGCAGCGCGGCATGGCTCGGGGCGCTCGGGGCACTCGGGGCGCTCGGGGCGCTCGGGGCGCTCGGGGCGGCGGCGGCAGCGCTCGGTGCGAGCGCGGAGCGCACTGCCGCGCAGGCCGGAGCCGCTCGCATGCTAACGATCGCCGCGCGCTGCCCGCGCTTGCTTACTTCGGAGAACTTGTAGGTTCAGGCTCAGCTGAATCGGGATGAACGACGCGTGCTGATGTCCATTATGTTTCGGTTGATGGTTTTAATTATTTACTATTTCGCTAGGTCATGAAAATAAGCATATGTAATTTAATAATAATAAAAATAATATCGCCCAACGATCACATACTCCGTAGATGCTGGACTCTACCTAGAATTTCTTGTGTCTAGGGACCCAGGACCTACGAGCACCATAATAGCCCTACTCGAAACAAATATTTACACTTTTTTTTTAAAATTCATCTTTACCACAGACTTCTGGGTCCGGGCTCTTTTTTAATATACTACTTTGGAGTTTTGGCGGGAAAACGAGGAAGATCGCTTCTCCACATTGTATTATTTTAACATCATTATACGATGTTTAGAACGACTGAACCAAAAAGGAAAGCCCGTTTTGACCTATTCCACGTAACGGAGTATGTCTAGTAATAATAGGAGTAATAACGTCATAGAAAACATCTACAGTTTCGTCCACAGTTAAGTTAGCTTTAAAGTGATCGTTCCAGTTGATACCACATACATCTTTTTTAATATTGTCGTAGTTTGCTTTAGAAAAATTTAGATAATTGATATGTTAATTTTAGGAGGTTTTTTTTTTTTTTGTTTTGGCTCCACGCTTTTGTGTAAATTTTCTATGACTTTAGTGATTTAATACTTTTATTAATGAAAAGTCTAAATCATATCATTTTGTTAATATTTAAGTTAAGCCATGAAATTACCAATAATTCTTCCATTTACACTCATGATATATTTTTTATAGGTTTTGAGATAATCAATGAAATGTTCAATATCCCTAGACTTTGTTGATGTATGTGTGTATATATTATATATATATGTGAGTCAAGTTACAGTCGAAGTCATCAAGTCAAGTCCTAGTCTAGTCAAGTCATCTATACATATAATAAAGGAGAGATCGTACGTGCTTCGGAACGATTTCATTATGGAAAACAAGCAGATTTTTGCCATATAGCGCTCAGCACACGGAAAATATCGCTTGCGCAATTCAGAACTTCATACAAACTACCACAAATTCCATAGAAACTATGCATTATTGTTGACAAAACCAAACAGCGCCATCTAGAATTTTTTCTGTGTACTGACTACGTACGTACTTCACTTCTGTGTACCTTTGAAACTGCATCACGCAAAAACTACCGTACCGATTTTGATGAAATTTATTATCGTTAATGTTTATTATCCCGGGTAACATATAGGCTCCGCAAAAAGTAAGGAACCGATTTTTATGAAACTCATTATGATAACTGGATCCTTCCAGTGGCGGCGCCACTGTGCCACGGTTAACATTGCCAGTGGTCTCGAACCTACCGATTTTTGGTATTTCTACCAATGTGAGCTCTGTTCATAATGTAAATTCTCCCGATTTTTCTACTGATTCGTCAATTTAAGACTTTTATGCTGGCAATGCTTTTAATTTTTGTTTAATAGATAGTTTATATCTACGTTTTTGGCGGGAAAACGAGAAAGATTACCGCATTGTATTATTTGAAAACTTGTGCTATTTTCAGTGTTAGTGCACGAAATTGCTGGATTACAGGCATACGTGTGGGAAAGTGGTATAATGATGGTGAAACGTTTCTTTTCGTGTTGTTTCCAAAACTCCATAGAAGCTTCTGGTAAAGTTGCCACCACCCCACTAAGAGTATGACTTGACTTGATGACTTGGACTGTGACTTGACACATATCTGCATGAAATATCATAAACTTGTTAAATTATCAATTACTTAACACTGGCTAAATACACAAAAGTGTGGAGCCAAAACATAAAAAAGTCTATGGTTTAACGAGTTTTAATAAACGTTGCGGGGAATCCCCCAATGGTTAATATGGTTGAGGCGTCCATTAGATGATAAGTTGCGATTGCTGATTATTTACGATTAGAAACTCTGTAAAATTTTGGGTATGACTGGCCGTGTAATGTCAATTTGATTCCTTATTCAGTCACCATTTTTATCAGTCTTGGTTGATGGGAGTGACTGTCGGCTGCATGAGCGTGTAATGGAAGCTTAAGTATTGGTGGGGAATGTTCCATATATTTTGATTTTCTTTGCATATACTGATTTTCGGTACAAATCTACAGATTTTAAAGGGCAATACCAATTTTGCACTTTATCTTTTGAGACTGTAATATATTACTGTCTGTGACTGTTGTATAAAAATTTGCTAAATAAATGATGTTAAAATAAATAACATACATTTAAAAGTGTAGACTCAGTGAAAAATGATCAAAATTCCCAATAGTAATTAAAATACAAGTGATGCTATATCACATAAAGTGTACCTATACAAATATATCTATGCCGCATTCTATCAGGTCTGTTTAATACTTACTTCTACAAAATATTTAAAACTGACATAACCTAAAATAGCACAAAAAATCTAAGTCATTAACGTAGGAAAAAAATTGTCACAAATAAGGTGTAAAGCACCACCTGTCCTCCACGGTCAGCATCTGAACTAAATCTTCAGACACTAAGCATAGATCCCTGAAAGAGAAGGTGGAAAACCAGGAAAAAAGGATAGACGATTTAAAGAGACAGGCAAGAAAAAATTATCTGGTATTTATTGGCATAGACGAGAATGAAGAATCGTACGAGAACTTATAAAGAAACTTTATTAACTGGGTGGCACGAAAATAAAAATTATAAAACAAAAAAGAACACTAAAAGAAACAATTTATTACATTTAATTCAATATTAGTTTTAAATTATTTCATTAACAATTATTGTAATTGATGTGAATATAGTATTCTTTTGATTTTGTTTCAGCATTTTAGATTCATCTAGGACATTCATAGCTGACCTCGTATTAATATCCCACATGTTTTAACATTTCTCACCGAAGAATCTTCGTTCGATGTGCTATCATTCTATGTGATATTGGCAAAATTGTGGTAACCTCTCCACAAAGGCCATTAACGAAGAGTTGAAGTTAAAGTTGAAGACTATCCAAAGTACGTACTGGAGAAGTTAAAGTTGAAGACTATCCAAAGTACGTACTGGAGAAGTTAAAGTTGAAGACTATCCAAAGTACGTACTGGAGAAGTTAAAGTTGAAGACTATCCAAAGTACGTACTGGAGAAGTTAAAGTTGAAGACTATCCAAAGTACGTACTGGAGAAGTTAAAGTTGAAGACTATCCAAAGTACGTACTGGAGAAGTTAAAGTTGAAGACTATCCAAAGTACGTACTGGAGAAGTTAAAGTTGAAGACTATCCAAAGTACGTACTGGAGAAGTTAAAGTTGAAGACTATCCAAAGTACGTACTGGAGAAGTTAAAGTTGAAGACTATCCAAAGTACGTACTGGAGAAGAGAACTACAAGAACAACTACAATTGGAAAGAGAAAAGGGAAACATAGCCAAAATGATATTCAGATTCAGATTCATCTATTTAATTTTTTGCAACATTACAGTTTCATCCAAAGCGTCACAAAAATATAGTCATTATATACATTATGCATTATACAACCAATAATAAAAAAAAAAGAAAGTATTATTGGTGTCATTTCCTTATTGATAATATTATAGTGTAAGTATACAATTAGATATATGATAATTATACATTACGTATAAAATAAAATAAAATAGTTACAGTCACCCATTTCAATAATTTCATTGCAATAATGAAAATAAAAATTGCACAATCAATACTTAAAATGATAGTCAAAATGTCATAAATAAATAAAAGAAAATCAGATATTTACACTTGACTTTTTGGTGTTCGATTCAAACATCCTCTGGCACTCATCGATCAAGCATGGTATAGTGCTCGCGAATAGGCCACATCGCGGCGCCGAGGCAAGCGCGGCGCCGAGCACCTCACGGGACTCTGGCGGCGCTGCGCCGTGCGGCCGGCCGAGCGCGCCAGGACCCGCGGGGCTCTGGCGGCGCTGCGCCGTGCGGCCGGCCGAGCGCGCCAGGACCCGCGGGGCTCTGGCGGCGCTGCGCCGTGCGGCCGGCCGAGCGCGCCAGGACCCGCGGGGCTCTGGCGGCGCTGCGCCGTGCGGCCGGCCGAGCGCGCCAGGACCCGCGGGGCTCTGGCGGCGCTGCGCCGTGCGGCCGGCCGAGCGCGCCAGGACCCGCGGGGCTCTGGCGGCGCTGCGCCGTGCGGCCGGCCGAGCGCGCCAGGACCCGCGGGGCTCTGGCGGCGCTGCGCCGTGCGGCCGGCCGAGCGCGCCAGGACCCGCGGGGCTCTGGCGGCGCTGCGCCGTGCGGCCGGCCGAGCGCGCCAGGACCCGCGGGGCTCTGGCGGCGCTGCGCCGTGCGGCCGGCCGAGCGCGCCAGGACCCGCGGGGCTCTGGCGGCGCTGCGCCGTGCAGCCGGCCGAGCGCGCCAGGACCCGCGGGGCGGCGTAAGGTACAGACAGCTTGAGGAACACCTCCGCCAGAGCCGGGCAGTCTATGTTCCCTCTAATTAGCCCTATATATGACAAACTGATAATATCGGAAAGCGACACTAAACGAAAATTACCTACCTCACCTGAAAATTCCGCTGTAACCATTATAGAGAAGAATACACAAATAAATAAAAAGAACAAAATACAATAAATAGGTGAATTGGTCAAGATTTCTAGCAGTTTTTCAGAGGGAGTCATAAAACAGAGTAACCTAAATATGTAGTGAAAAATACAATGAATAGACGTAATATTCAGAACAAATGAGCATAACAACAAAACGCCTCCTCCTCCGAAAAGAGCAAACAAACACACTAATAAAAACGAGAAACATGATCTTCCAACGCGGCCGGTCACCGTGGAAGAGCCACGTTAGCCACCACAGTAACGAAAAGCAGGAATAAACAATAACATATACTTATTGCTATATGTATGTTGTTATGTGCAAAGTTAATACCATCATAGTATGAATGTCTATTGGAGCTATGTACTACGCAAGAAACTATGTACTAGGCATCTTTAGTGGAGGCCCAACCTGGGGACCTAGATTAATGCATATTAAAACAACTAGATATAAGCCATTTAATATTAATAGTATGTAATAGTATTAATTTTTTTAATATGTTTACCCTAAGTAATTAATTTAGTAACTAAGATGAAATGTTTAGGTTTGGCCAATTAAAGGCTTTTTAATTTTTTTTTATGGTAAATGTTTATTATCCCAGGCTTCTTTTTTTTTGTTTTTAGATTGGCTCCACACTTTTGTGTATTTAGCCAGTGTCAAGTAATTGGCTACTTTTATTAATAGAGCTAGACGGCCGATAGACAACCAATTTACTGTCTGCCTATATGATACTGCCGCTCGATGACAGATGGCGCTATAGAACTTTATGCGAAAACGAGATGGCATTAACTGTTCACTTAATAATGTAGAGCTTTGAACAGACGCAGATAATTGATTTATCATCGCTTAAAGTGGTAAAAAGGATTGGTAAAGTTTGTATGGAGAGATATTTTTTGTAAAGCTAATGTTATGAAACAGCAAATATATCAAGAAAAAGACAAAAAACTACACGTGTTTCAGTTTTTGAAAAGTCAACCCTTAAGGGGTGGAATGTGGTGTTAAAGTTTGTGTGGAGAAACATTTTATTCAATTTTGTTATCATGTTAAGGAAATGGCTATGAAACGTATTTTTCAGTCAGACTTCATTGTTGACTGAATGATTTGACATGTCCTATCAAAATTAGTCTAGAAATATTGAAGCTTTGAGGCAAGAAAGTCGTGTTAGTCACACTATTTATAATTCTAGAACGGCTGAACCGATTTGGCTGAAAATTGGTAAGGTAGCTTAAAACCAGGAGACGAACATAGGATGCTTTTTATCCCGTTCGACCGCTTTTTACTAATTCACCGTGTGAAGCCGGGCCGGGTCAGCTAGTACTCCTAATAAAGTGGTGGCAACTTTACCAGAAGCTTCTATGGAGTTTTGGAAACCACACGAAAAGAAACGTTTCACCATCATTATACCACCTTCCCACTTTTTTCGTTTTCCCGCCAAAAAAAACACCTTTTAGGAGGTTTTGAAGTATTCAATCTCATGAGAATTTCTAGTGCAGGATGATGACAGTCTATGTTTACCAGTTGTATTGAGCTATTTAGACACTAACAAGTTGTTGCATGAATTGGATATGACTAAGTAGTCGACCATTCGGGTTGTAGGTAAATAGAGTTCGTTTGGTAAAGGGAATTGATTCAACACTGATTGATGACACGGAAACATTGATTTCATATTTACATCATATTCCCATTGTATGTTCGGCAGATTAAAATCACCAGCCATCAATATTATTAAAGCCTTTTTAGGTATTTTATGCTGAACATCTGCGTCTGACGACAGCGTCTAGCTTACTGTACACCACAGGAGGAGGAATATGGTCTTTACCTATGAAATTGCCGTTTTGTTTGAAAAAAGTTAAAGTATTTTTTTTTCGAACTTATTTATTTATTTTATTCAAAGTAATCACCCCTGCAATCAATGCATCTTTGCCAACGCTGTGGCAGTTTATGGATGCCCTTCTTGAAAAAATCAGCAGGACGGGAGACAACAAACTCTTCAAAGGCGTTTTGTACTGCCTCTCGGGAATTGAATTTTTTTCCCGCTAAAAAGTTGTCCAAATTTTGGAAAAAGTAATAGTCGGTAGGCGCAAGATCTGGTGAGTATGGCGGATGAGGGAGAGCTTCCAAACCCAACTCATGCAGCTTAGAGACGGTCTGTTGTGCAGTATGGGGTCGCGCGTTGTCGTGAAGTAGCAGTGGAGACGACCGATTGACCAAAGCTGGTTGCAGACGTGCGAGTTTCGCCATCATTGTGGTCAGTTCTTCAATGTACACATATGCAGTAATGCTCTCGCCGTTTTGTAAAAAGCTATGATGAATCACACCAGCACTAGACCACCAAACTGTGACCATCACCTTTCTAGGGGTCATTTTTCGTTTTGCACATTGCTTTGGTACCGAACCAGGATCTAACCAACTTGCTGAGCGCTTTCGATTGTCAAAAAGAATCCATTTTTCGTCGCACGTAACAATTCGGTTCAAAATTCCTTCATTTCTGTGCCTGTTATGCAGCGCAAGGCAAGTCTCGACGCGTACGTTGCGCTGCCGATCGTTAAGTTCGTGGGGCACCCATCTATCAAGCTTTTTTATCTTGCCAATCTGTCGCAAATGGACCAATATTGTTTTGATGCTAACATCAAAAGCTGCTGCCAGCTCAGCTGTAGATTGAGATTCATCAACTTCCACAATCGCCTTTAATTCATCATTGTTGACCAAAGTTTCCGGACGACCACGAGGTTCATTTTTCAAGTCAAAATTCCCAGAACGGAACCGAGCAAACCAATAACGGGTTGTACGTTCGTTTGTACAGTTCTCTCCGTAAACGTCGTTGATGTTACGTGTCGTTTGTGCCGCGTTGGTGCCACGACGGAACTCATATTCCATAATTACACGAAATTTCAAAGTATCCATTATGAGGAAAAATGTTGAAATGTAATGAAAATACAACGCTAATCAATAAACAAAGACTTATATTGTAAATAGAATGTCATATTTTTAAAACAAAATTAATTTGAATTTAGAATTCATAGCAAATCAAAATTTTTTTTTGTTTGAAAAAGTCTGTACTGCAATACGGTAATTTCATAGGTAAAGACCTATTATAAGGTGCGAAAACACATTTCTACCATTGAATTTCCTTGTTTTAATTTAAAAGAGACCCATACATCCCCGAGATCTGTCTCCCACTTCAATATAATAATAATAATATATATACAATAATTATTAATAATATATATAACAAAAATTAAATACATAACGAGCTTTAACAGTTTTGATAAGTAGAACAAGATATATTCCAGTTAATGAACAATACAAAATACACAAATACAAAGAGGACTCTATTAAACCTCACCACTAAAAATCACATTCCATCAGATCTCTGCATTAAAGAAAACGGAGACTGCAATATTGATTTGTGCAACATGGTCGTCGTCCACTTGTCGTAGATTTTTTGAAATAATTTAACAAAAATAATACGATACACGTTTTTTCCGTTTATTTATTAGTAAGACAAGTAATTCAACAGGCGAGTCCCCCGCTCCCGCCGGCGGGGCCGCCCGCGTCCCCCGCGCCCCCCTTGTCCCCCGCGAGGCGGCGGATGGCGGGCGCGTGGAGCCGCATGGCCGCGCGGCCCTCCGACAGGCGCAGGTCGCGCGCCCCGAGCCGCGCGTAGAACGCCCGCGCCGGCGCGTTGCTCTCCAGCACGTGCCAGTCCACGCGCGTCACGCCGCCCGCCGCCGCCACCTGCGCACGCGGAGCGTGACTGCGGGCCCCCCCGGCCGCCCCCCGCCCCCGCACAGGCGCCGCAGCAGGCGCAGGCCCACGCCGCGGCGGCGCGCGGCGGGCCGCACGTACAGGTCCTCCAGGTACAGCGCGCGCCGCGTCCAGCTGGAGTACGCGCGGTTGCAGAGCGCGTAGCCCAGCAGCTCGGCGCCCGCCGCCCCGCGCCGCTCCGCCACCAGCGCGAAGAACCACGCCGGCTGCGACTCGAACCCGTCCGTGATCAGATCTGTGTGACAACACAACGCAAGACGATCGCGCTACCAGGCTACTCAATCTTCTTGAAAACTTTATGGCAACTGCACACGCACAGTGTATGACGTATGGTTCCATAAAACGGAATGAGATGGCGCTTATTTAAATTTAAAGAATTTATTTTTCTGGCAGCACTGAACAAAATGTCTGTCTTTGGCTATGAATTAAAAAAAATGTCAGACGTGTGATTTTGTTTTGCCGGCCATTAATTTTATTATTATTATACATTTTATATTATTATTATTGGAAGTATTGACTGTTAGCATGTTGTTTCCTTGTTTTATGTGTTTTATGTGTTTTATGTGTTTTATGTGTTTTATGTGTTTTATGTGTTTTATCCAAATAAAGTCATCATAAAATGGGGAACACATCAATTGCTAACCATTCATAATTCAGTTTTATTCCCATTCCCAAAAATTGAAAATCGTATATCTATAAGTAGTAATATGTACGTATACTATAAATGATCTATATATATGTACATATATATATATAAGGTAGGTAGATATTATAGAAGTAGTTCCGTAAAACAAATTAAGTAGGCGCTCCTATACATGCCGAGATAGACCTCTATTTATAACAAAGTACTCTGTGCGCGCCACCGAGCCGCGTCGGGCGCCGGAGCTCACCTTCCGCCGACAGCTGCGGGCCCTCCGGCATGCCCTCGAAGGCCGCCAGCTCCTACAAATTATTATTTATATCAAGGTTCCACTGTTATCTTCGACGAAATAGGTACCTATCTACTAAATAATATAAGCAATATTATACAAGTTAATAATCTAATTATTTATATGTGTTGAATTATGGTATATATAAAAATAATTTAACAAAAAACACGGACCCAGGTGTATGTGGAAATGCAAATTTCTAAAAAAGAAAAAACAAAAATATGAACCGCCAAAGAGTTACCGTAGCGCGTATTGTTTTAAACTTATACAGGGAGTAACAAAAACCCTGTTAAATAAATGAAGTATGTGTACAGATAATTACAAGTAGTCATATAAAAATGTCTAACAATACCTAAGTTATACGTATCTGAAGTTACAGGCAGTATCTAAATACAAAAAAACAATACCATTTCCCAAAAATGTTTGTGCCACAAGCCGTGCCTATTTTTAAATAGCTAAGTAACTAAGGTAAAAGTAAACGCGGAACCGACAAACGGGGGCCGCCTTTGTCGGCTCTTTTGTAGGATGCCGCTCCTGCACCTGTGTGCCTACGGGGAAATGGGGTGCGCGGGCGGTGCGGCATAGGCGCGGCGCGGCCCGCGGCTTACGCTCAGTCGCACGTGCTCTCTCATGCAATTTAGTCGTTTCCAGTTTGACCGTCGCGAATTTAGTGTCGAGTGTGATGTCGTATTCTAACGACGAATACTACAATATGTTAATGTGCCTTGGTAGAAGTCACAATAATTATGCGGCAGCACGTAGAGAATACGAGCATAATTTTTCTATTTCGCGTGGAATTGAGTTACCGTCATTAATGGCATTCCAGCGATTGCACTTACGTGTTTACAACACCGGTAGTGTAACGGGCCGTGATCAGCAAAGATTTGATGCTGGAAGACCACGAGTATTACATGATGCTGAAGAACAGGTGCTCGATATGTTTGTGCAAGACCCAACACGTAGCACACGCAGCATGGCAAGAGAAATTGGAATTAATCACATGCGTGTATGGAGGGCATTGAAGGAAGACGGTCAGCACCCGTTTCATTATCAACGAGTGCAATCATTGTTGCCCAGTGATTATGAGCCCAGAGTGGCAGATGACGCAGAGTTTTTGAGTCGTATTTTATTAACCGACGAATGCTCGTTCGTCCGAACTGGCGTTTTTAACTGCCATAATGAGCACGTATGGGCTGTGGAAAATCCAATCCGCCAAATCAGCATTTTGATTGATTGACTGAACATGAAAATCGCCTGCCGACAGATGTGTTTTTGAAAGCTCTTTTAAGAGCTAAAAATTACGTACTTATCTTGTTTCTTGACAATACAAAATCACACGTGAATTCGATTGTTTAGAGTGTGGCAGAAAGGCGCGCAGCACTTGTGTGCCTACCACTATTGGTCAAAGAGATCTTTTACGTCATTAAGTTCAGTCTCGCAATCCTACAACGTTGTGGTATGTGGTATAGGGCACATAATCGTATGAAAAACGCTTAAAAAGTAATCTGTGGAATAAATAGCTTCTAGTTCCGTCGCAGTAGGTATGCAAGTTGAATAGACTTAGCGTACCATGGCGGGCGGTGCGGGGTGCGGGCAGGCAGCAGGCTGCGTCGGTGGTGCAAGTACCTATGTTGTCAATATCTGAGGTCGTAAACATTTTTAGTAACGGCATAAAAGGTTTTAATAAAAAGCACACGTAAGTTTTGTATGTCTCGTATTGAAATAGAACTAGTATTACTACAACCTTGAGTTGACACTGGATACGCAGCTCGCGGATATAACAGGGTTTTTGTTACTCCCTGTATAGCTACCTACTCAATTTTTTTAAATTCTTTAATCTGAAGTTTTAGTACTGTCAGCACATTTGATTGCCATTGCGTTTCAAATTCAGCAGCTAAACCTTCGCTTCGGAATGTACCGTACAACGCCATCTACCGCCGGTCAGTAGCAAACGGCGCCATAACCACAACGCAGAGGGTTTACGTCACCCTCATTAGTCGAGTGTGTGACGCCGATCAATCTAACTCGGGATTTGGTTTGCGATAGTTAACAATAGTACCCGCGCTATCTACACATCATTATGTGCGCGTGTCCCGCCGGTCGAGCGTCGGGACGGGAGCTCACGTGTATCATGCGGTGGATGGCGCGCATGTCGTCCCGCGTGGCGTCCCGCACGGTGACCTCCGGGCCGGGGCCGGGGTCGGGGCCGGGGTCGGCGGCCGCCATGTGTCCTCGTCCGTGTGCTGAACCGTCCGGTCCCGGAGGGTGCGACGCGAGCGCACTGCGCGACGCTCCAGCGCAGACTGGATATTAATAAAGTTGGGCGTTGTAACGTATAGCATGCAATATATAATTTTACAACAGGTTAATTATAAAAATCCGACCCTGACTGTTATAATTATTGTTATTATTAAACAGCCAACGCCATCTAACAAAAATAACATGAATTCGTTTTCTTCACACTAATATAAACTCTCAGGTGATAATTTTAAGGTTTTATAATATGTCAAAATGTAATATTAAAGGTACTTTAATTGTACTATGTATATGTTGAGTCCATGTAGTTAAAAGTTGCTTGTAGCTTCTTTACAGTTGTAATTGAAGCTTCGGATCAAAGTTTTCTATTCTGCATTGTGCCGGAGCCCATTACTCGAGTTATTCTCAAAATACTCCAAGAAATAGTCTCAAAATACTCCACGAAAAAAACATCAAAATAATGAATAATAATTTTGGTTTCAAACTGCTCCACGGCATTCTCAAAGTACTTCACGCAACCGGTTTCGTGAAATTGAATAAGCCATACATTCATTCTCAATCAACTCCACGCAATTTTTATTGAATTTATAATCATTGTTCTTATGTTTAATTTTACTCCAAAAAGGTGCCGTACAGTCAGGTGCAAAAATTCTAGGTATTACTTGTAATAAAGCTGTGTGTTAACTACGAGAAGTTTAAATAAAATACTTAGAGTACTTGATCAGCAATATTTTTTATTATTAGATATATTTATACTAATAATTAAAAATAGGTATTTATAACATGCCAAAATCAACGAGATAATTAAAAATGAAACCTTAAAAATCAAACAATACAAGGAAAACAATTAAAAAACATGAAAACTTACAAACCTAAAAATACAACATAAAATCAGCCAGTATCAATCAAGTATTTTGTTTCCACCTGGCTCTTCAACGAATTCAATTGGAAGATGAGCTAAAGCACCACATTTAGCCACGTGCTGATTTTCTTCTTCACTGTTTTGCTCTTGAGATTAGCCGTTGCACTAAGCAACGGCTAATCTCAAGAGCTAAACAATACGTACGTCTTTTACAATATTGCCGAAAATTCTAAGAACTGCAGCTGTGCATGTTTCTTCTATGTAAATGTAAGATGGATGCCATTAGCTTATATTATTGTTATTCAGCATAATTTCATTTACAGAGCTATTACTTACGTGACTGACTGTACCCCTCAATATTTCATGGAGCAGAATGAAACCTTTTTTATTAAAATGTAATTTCTATATTGGTTTTGATGGAGCAGTTTGAGAATTAGATATCCGAGTACTTTGAGAATGGTCCAGATGGCCGTGAAGTAAAATGAAACAGAAAAATTGTATTTTAAAATAAATTATTTATAATAAAATTCTGTGGAGTATTATGGGAACTAATGTATGAGATTCTTATATTTCATAAACAAAAGAATGGAGAACTTTGGGAATAAGCCGATTGCTCGCACCAGTAGTGAGGAAGAGAACTGCTTTTTTTTTTCAAACTCATATATATTTTAATGGGCTTGCTATATATTATTTGACAATAAGCACTTTTTAATTTTAAATGCTTAGTGAAATAACTTAATTTTAAGTACCTAATATAATTTTTACTTGTAAAAGTGCTAAAATTAATTCCTTCATATAGTCATTCCATTATTATGGGTGACTTTAATACCTGTCTTCTTAAAAAAGATTTTAGATCGTCCAAATTAGAATCCATCATTAAATCTAGTAACATGCATATTCTTCCCTCCAATGCGATGCATCATTTTCCAAATTCAACTCCTTCTCTTCTTGATTTAATTATTGTCTCTTCTCCTAATCATGGTGCACTTCACGGACAGTGTACGGCTGAAGCTTTTTCGTACCACGACTTAGTTTTCCTTTCCTACAAGGTTCGTCCTCCAAAAGCTAAGCCAAAAACTCTTCTGCTGCGTAACTTTGGTAATATGAGTCTTGATAACCTTCGTTATGATGCTGAGAACATCGATTGGGCTCCGCTACTTAACTCCGATTCAATCGGTGACAAAATTAATATTTTCAACACCACATTACTACAATTGTATGATGTTCACGCCCCACTAAAGCCTATCAAGCTGAAGCACTTGCCTGCTCCTTGGCTTACAAAGGATATCAAGGTGATTATGAATAAAAAAGCTGCTGCAAAAGCCAAATACAAGTCTTGTCCTACTGACCGAAATAAAACAAAGTATTTTGTATGTCGAAATCGCTGAAATAGAGTGTGTAGAGATGCTCAACGTCGCCATATTCATGAATCAGTCGATAACGAAGATCCAGCCAAGGTCTGGAAATTTCTTAGATCTTTAGGAGTTGGCAAAGCAAGACATAATTCTATTCCTCATGATTTAGACATCAATGCTCTTAATAATCATTTTTCGTCATCACCCTGTATTGACAGGTCTGTTAAATCTGAAACACTTAGACTACTTTCACGAACACCAACTCCTAACTTCACTTCTTTTGGTTTTAGTCAATTCTCGGACTGTGATGTTAAAAAGAGCGTACTATCCATTGTCTCTAATGCTGTCGGTATAGACGGTATTAGCCGCAATATGATAGTTCCCATCCTTGATATTATTCTTCCTGTTATTTCGTATATTCTTAATTTTTCCATAACTAATAGTGCCTTTCCTTCAATATGGAAAGATGCACAAATTATTCCACTACCTAAAAAATTGAATCCTAAATCTTTTTATGAATACCGGCCAATATCCATTCTCCCCTTTCTATAAAAAGTCCTTGAACGACTAATTCACAACCAGCTAATCCGATTTCTTAATAGAAATGATCTCTTTAATCCACTTCAGTCTGATTTTCGTCCAGCTCACAGCACAGTTACTGCCTTGGTCAAGAAAAGGTCGGAAAAGGGTCAGTTAACTGTGCTAACTCTTCTTGACTTTAGCAACGCTTTTAATACCGTTGACTTTGATATCCTCTTGGAACTGTTACGCTCTATTAACATATCTCTTACCGTGATTGATTGGTTTCATAACTACTTGTTTGGACGTCGACAGAGGGTTCGCCTTGCAGATACGTTCTCTTCGTGGTGCACCACATCTGCCGGCGTCCCACAAGGCGGCGTACTCTCTCCTTTGCTGTTCACTACTTTTATTAACTCCATCTCCAACAAACTTACTTCGTCATACCACACCTCTATGCAGACGACCTTCAAATTTATTCCCACGCGCCACCACATCGGCTACATGAATGTTAAAACTCAGGTTATTGTGATAGGCAGTTCCCGTATGATACCTAAGGTAGACTGGTCTAATTTACCTCCAATAATTTTTAACGGTACCTTACAGTAAAGAGGTTCGAAACTTGGGGTTGATCATCGATCAAACTATGTCATGGGGACCCCAATTGCAGGCTGTCAGTTGTAAAGTGTTTGCTTCTGCAGGCTCTATCAAACGACTCCGGAATTTCCTTCCAACTGTCTGCGCAAATATGACCATGTTTCCAAATTTCGTCACAAGCTCAAATGGCTTCCTATACGTCTTCGCCGGAATACTCATATTCTCTCACTGCTGTACAATATACTTTTGAACCCTATGTCCCCGCGCTATCTTAAAGAAAGATTTGGGTTTGCTCACTCTCAGCACTCCCGCACTTTGAGGTCGACCAAAACCCTTCTTCTACATATGCCTTTGTATACACCTTCTTTTTATGATGCCTCTTTCACCATAGAGTCTGTTCGCCTTTGGAACAATTTGCCGGTGTCGATTCGGCACTCTGAGTCTCTGCAAATTTTTAAAGATAAAGTTAAAAACCTTTGTCCGTCGCAAGTCGGTGTGAAGTAATTTATTGGTAGTTGGTACAACTCCAATCAATTTTTATTTTATTTAATTTTTGTTAAAGAAGTTATATATTTATATTATATAGTATGTATATTTGTTTGTATGTTTAGATATTATTTGTATATATATTTCAGTTAATATTGTAGGACAACTTATTCAAATAGTTCTAGTTCATTTTGTTTTTACCTGTACACCAAAGCCCAAAATTCTAAGCTACAGATTCCTCCGATTCAAAGGTTGTCTGGAAGAGATCGCTCTAAGCGATAAGACCGCCTGTTGTACTAGTACTAGTTTATTATGTAAGTTTTTCTTTTTGTAAATTGTTTTCTTTGTATTGTACAATAAAGTGTTGATCTATCTATCTATCTATCTAAAATTAGTCTATTTGCAATAAATCTTTTGACATTGACTGATGGATAATTATTAAAGCCTGTTGCAACTAGATGGCGTTACTAGAAAAGTTAGCTCGCGCTGGTGTTTTGTTCGTAGCAATTAAGTCTATTTATCGGAATTTCGACTGAAAAGCGTAAAAGTTTTCCAAAACTTTTGTTATTTTCAGTGAAAGTGCATAAAATTGGTGACATTTTATCCGTTAAATGTGGGGAAGTGGTATGATGATGGTGAAACGTTTCTTTTCGTGTTGTTTCCAAAACTACATAGAAGCTTTTGGTAAAGTTGCCACCACTTTAGAAGGAGTATGACTTGACTATAAATACTATATATATATATATACAGGGAGTAACAAAAACCCTGTTAAATAAATGAAGTATGTGTACAGATCATTACAAGTAGTCATATAAAAATGTCTAACAATACCTAAGTTATACGTATCTGAAGTTACACGCAGTATCTAAATACAAAAAAATAATACCATTTCCCAAAAATGTTTGTGCCACAAGCCGTGCCTATTTTTAAATAGCTAAGTAACTAAGGTAAAAGTAAACGCGGAACCGACAAACGGGGGCCGCCTTTGTCGGCTCTTTTGTAGGATGCCGCTCCTGCACCTGTGTGCCTACGGGGAAATGGGGTGCGCGGGCGGCGCGGTATCACTCGGCATAGGCGCGGCGCGGCCCGCGGCTTACACTCAGTCGCACGTGCTCTCTCATGCAATTTAGTCGTTTCCAGTTTGACCGTCGCGAATTTAGTGTCGAGTGTGATGTCGTATTCTAACGACGAATACTACAATATGTTAATGTGCCTTGGTAGAAGTCACAATAATTATGCGGCAGCACGTAGAGAATACGAGCATAATTTTTCTATTCCGCGTGGAATTGAGTTACCGTCATTAATGGCATTCCAGCGATTGCACTTACGTGTTTACAACACCGGTAGTGTAACGGGCCGTGATCAGCAAAGATTTGATGCTGGAAGACCACGAGTATTACATGACGCTGAAGAACAGGTGCTCGATATGTTTGTGCAAGACCCAACACGTAGCACACGCAGCATGGCAAGAGAAATTGGAATTAATCACATGCGTGTATGGAGGACATTGAAGGAAGACGGTCAGCATCCGTTTCATTATCAACGAGTGCAATCATTGTTGCCCAGTGATTATGAGCCCAGAGTGGCATTTTGTCAGTGGCTTCTCGACCGAGTGACAGATGACGCAGAGTTTTTGAGTCGTATTTTATTTACCGACGAATGCTCGTTCGTCAGAACTGGCGTTTTTAACTGCCATAATGAGCACGTATGGGCTGTGGAAAATCCCCTGGCAATAAGAGAGAGCCATTTTCAGCATCGTTGGCGAATAAACGTTTGGGCTGGCATACTCGGTGATAGGATTATTGGGCCTCATTTCTTGAACAATACCATGAATGGAGCTAATTATCTGCAGTTTTTACGCAACGAACTTAGTGACGAACTCGACGACCTAAACTTGTCTCTCATGAGAACGATGTGGTTCCAGCACGACGGCGCTCCACCGCATTTCGCTCGCAATGTTAGGGATTACCTCACTCAAGAATACGGAGAAAGATGGATCGGACGAGGCTCCACTACACCGTGGCCAGCGCGTTCGCCAGATCTCACGCCTCTTGATTTTTATCTCTGGGGTCACGTGAAAGAGTCGGTCTTTAAAAAGACCTGCGACAACGAAGGCGAAATGCGCTCACGCATAGTTGCTGCATTTGAAAGCATAAAATCGGACGCGTTGATACTGCAACGTGTACGTGGAAGTATTGTGACACGTTGTCAAAAATGTATCGAAGTCCAAGGTCGGCACATTGAACAACATCTTCGGGGCCGCCAAATCAGCATTTTGATTGATTGACTGAACATGAAAATCGCCTACCGGCAGATGTGTTTTTGAAAGCTCTTTTAAGAGCTAAAAATTACGTACCTATCTTGTTTCTTGACAATACAAAATCACACGTGAATTCGATTGTTTAGAGTGTGGCAGAAAGGCGCGCAGCACTTGTGTGCCTACCACTATTGGTCAAAGAGATCTTTTACGTCATTAAGTTACGGTCTCGCAATCCTACAACGTTGTGGTATGTGGTATAGGGCACATAATCGTATGAAAAACGCATAAAAAGTAATCTGTGGAATAGCTTCTAGTTCCGTCGCAGTAGGTATGCGGTTGAATAGACTTAGCGTACCATGGCGGGCGGTGCGGGGTGCGGGCAACAGGCAGCAGGCTGCGTCGGTGGTGCAAGTACCTATGTTGTCAATATCTGAGGTCGTAAACATTTTTAGTAACGGCATAAAAGGTTTTAATAAAAAGCACACGTAAGTTTTGTATGTCTCGTATTGAAATAGAACTAGTATTACTACAACCTTGAGTTGACACTGGATACGCAGCTCGCGGATATAACAGGGTTTTTGTTACTCCCTGTATGTACATATATATATGTACTATAATTATAGACTAGACTATGACTTGACTTGATGACTTGAACTTGATTTGACTTGACGCATTAATATTATGAATATGTACATAATATAAATTAACTTGAAAAATTAATTACTTGAGACTGGCTAAATACACAGAAGTGTCTAGCCAAAACCAAAATTTAAAAAAAGTCTATTTGTCAAATGCATATTTATCATTGAGTTTTTTCTTGTAGTAAAAGAACCTTATGGTGTCTCCTGTCTCGAAATAAGGCTTTCATTTCCCGGGGATTTGTGGCTTGTTGGACCTTTCGCGCCGCGCTCTAACAGTATATACATCCTTCTTAAATATGTATCATGTATATGTATCCTTGTGCTAAATAAGTTAATAAATATAATTTTAAAAACCTGTGGCTTAATTCATTCTTAACTATAAAAAAAACTTTTTTATAGGATCTGTGATTATAGCATTTAAAACAACAGTTCGAAAATCTATATCGTAAAGTGCCATACGGAATTATATAAATTACAGCAATTTCGCCAACTCTAGATAATATAATATGATGGATATATTATTGCCAGGCACCGTCCGGCCGCGGGAGCTCTCGCTCGCACTCGCACGGACACCGGCCTCTCGGTGAACACCTACATATCTTACCTCGCCACGCTTCGCTATACGAGTGTACGTATTGGTTTCATTGTTTGTTACACTCGTTGCAACAACAAAACAAACCCAGCCAGTGTGTGGATAAAATCACAAAATGAAGCGAGAAATAAAGTATTGTTTATTTATTGTTATGAAGACCAACAGTTACATCGTAGAAATGTATTGTACACATAAGAAGCAATTAGTCGGTGCGGTTCCTGAGGAGCAGTCGCTGCAGAAGGGCGAGCCCACGCGAACCGCGCTGCCGCCGCCGGACCCTGCCACCGCCGGACCCTGCCACCGCCGGACCCTGCCACCGCCGGACCCTGCCACCGCCGGACCCTGCCACCGCCGGACCCTGCCACCGCCGGACCCTGCCACCGCCGGACCCTGCCACCGCCGGACCCTGCCACCACCGGACCCTGCCACCGCGACTCTATACTCTGAAATTCGTACCGTTTGGAAGGTCCCTAGATTTTAAAATCGCCGTTAAACGTCCAACGTAAATAAATTACTGATTGTTTTTTTTATTACTAAAAGAACGTTACTTAATGCATATTATTTTTTTTGTCATTCAGTCATTGTGCTTATGTAAAGCCTCCTGTAGAGTTGTGGACGTAAGCGCCCTCTCTCCGCCGGGCGGCGAACCACTTGCTCTGCGCCTCACGGCGGGCGACATGGCCCCTCGCGCCGGCTCCGCTTACACTTCCGCTAGATGTCGTTGTCGTCGCGTATCCTCTAATAATGAAACTCCCGCTATCGTATAAAATGATGCTATTCAATCAATATAGCTGGCAGCTACCGAAAATTTTAGTGCTCGAGTACTCTGCAAAATGGGGTTATACTTTTTATGTTAGTTTATGCCCAATTACTTATTAAATTAATATCTTATTTAGCTAAACGTGACTACCTATTTATACAGTGACCACCGTGTAATGTAGGTAAATAAAATCGTGCCACAGTCACGTCCGCCTCTGCGTCTAGTCTAGTCATATTAAAGTCTAACTTATACCCTACCCTGTACTTATATTACATACTAGCTGGCCCGCCCCGGCTTCGCACGGGGAATTAGTAAAACGCGATTGAACGGGATAAAAAGCAACCTATGTCCGTCTCCTGGTATTAAGCTACCTTATCACTTTTCAGCCAAATCGGTTCAGCCGTTCTTGAATTATAAATAGTGTAACTAACACGACTTTCTTGCCTCAAAGCTTCAGTTCCGTCAGTCAACAAGTCTTTCTTGATATATTTGCAGTTTCATAACAATAGCTTTACAAAAAAATATCTCTCCATACAAACTTTACGTTGCTTGCTTACATTTTTAAATGAGTGATACAAGCAAAAATGCTCAAAATGTAGCAGTCGTGCTATAATACTGTGCAGCTAGTGTATCAAAGTAACAATTTACTATAGTTACTTACCAGTAAAATCAGCTGTACGTTTGTAAACGTCGTCCAGCTTTGATAAAAGATTTCCGGCTTGATATTTGGCCATACTCCGCATCAAGACTTTGTATATTATTTCACGGCACTGCCACGAATGACTTTGTTCATGATTACACTGCTTTACTGTGTAAGTACAATCCTAAAAGAACACCAAAACAACAAAAAGGCAGGACTAGGACCTACTTTTTTATGTTTTGGCTCCACACTTTTGTGTATTTAGCCAGTGTCAAGTAATTGATAATTTATAAAGTTAATGATATTTCACGCAAATATGTGTCAAGTCATAGTCATGTCATAGTCTAGTCAGTCATACTCCTAGTAAAGTGGTGGCAACTTTACTTGAAGCTTCTATGGAGTTTTGGAAACAACACGAAAAGAAACGTTTCACCATCATTATACCATTTTCCCACACTCACACCTGTAATCCAGCACTCAACGAATAGAATGCCACCAATTTTATGCACTAACACTGAATATAACACAAGTTTTGGAAAATAATACAATGCGGTGACGCAATCTTTTTCGCGTTCCCGCCAAAAAACTCAGGACTACTTACAATGTCTGACAGCTTAGGTACTTTTTTTTGGTGCTGCCAGCAAGAGTGGCTTTTTAGCTCCCGAATAATTAATTTCAACTTTTTTTTGTCGCACTACATATGCAAAGAAAATCAAAATAATAGGTCTTTACCTATGAAATTGCCGTATTGCAGTACAGACTTTTTCAAATAAAAAAAAGTTTTGATTGGCTATGAATTCTAAATTCAAATTAATTTTGTTTTAAAAATATGACATTCTATTTACAATATAAATCTTTTGTTTATTGATTAGCGTTGTATTTTCATTACATTTCAACATTTTTCTTCATAATGGATACTTTGAAATTTCGTGTAATTATGGAATATGAGTTCCGTCGTGGCACCAACGCGGCACAAACGACACGTAACATCAACGACGTGTACGGAGAGAACTGTACAAACGAACGTACAACCCGTTATTGGTTTGCTCGGTTCCGTTCTGGAAATTTTGACTTGAAAAATGAACCTCGTGGTCGTCCGGAAACTTTGGTCAACAATGATGAATTAAAGGCGATTGTGGAACCTGATGAATCTCAATCTACAGCTGAGCTGGCAGCAGCTTTTGATGTTAGCATCAAAACAATATTGGTCCATTTGCGACAGATTGGCAAGATAAAAAAGCTTGATAGATGGGTGCCCCACGAACTTAACGATCGCCAGCGCAACGTACGCGTCGAGACTTGCCTTGCGCTGCTTAACAGGCACAGAAATGAAGGAATTTTGAACCAAATTGTTACGTGCGATGAAAATTGGATTCTTTTTGACAATCGAAAGCGCTCAGCAAGTTGGTTAGATCCTGGTTCGGTACCAAAGCAATGTGCAAAACGAAAAATGACCCCTAGAAAGGTGATGGTCACAGTTTGGTGGTCTAGTGCTGGTGTGATTCATCATAGCTTTTTACAAAACGGCGAGAGCATTACTGCATATGTGTACATTGAAGAACTGACCACAATGATGGCGAAACTCGCACGTCTGCAACTAACTTTGGTCAATCGGTCGTCTCCACTGCTACTTCACGACAACGCGCGACCCCATACTGCACAACAGACGGTCTCTAAGCTGCATGAGTTGGGTTTGGAAGCTCTCCCTCATCCGCCATACTCACCAGATCTTGCGCCTACCGACTATTACTTTTTCCAAAATTTGGACAACTTTTTAGCGGGAAAAAAATTCAATTCCTTAGAGGCAGTACAAAACGCCTTTGAAGAGTTTGTTGTCTCCCGTCCTGCTGATTTTTTCAAGAAGGGCATCCATAAACTGCTACAGCGTTGGCAAAGATGCATTGATTGCAGGGATGATTACTTTGAATAAAAGAAATAAATAAGTTCGAAAAAAAAAATACTTTAACTTTTTTCAAACAAAACGGCAATTTCATAGGTAAAGACCTAATATATGAAACATTAGTAACAACAGTTGTAGTTTTTTTTTGGTTTGGCTTGGCTCCACACTTTTGTATATTTAGCCAGTGTCAAGTAATTGATATTTTTTCAAGTTAATTAATGTATATCATGAGTCAAGTCACAGTCCAAGTCATCAAGTCAAGTCATAATCTAGTCTAGTCTAGTCAAGTCATACTCGTAGTAAAGTGGTGGCAACTTTACCAGAAGCTTCTATGGAGTTTTGGAAACAACACGAAAAGAAACGTTTCACCATCTTTATACCACTTTCCCACACTCATGCCTGTAATCCAGCAATTTTGTGCACTAACACTGAAAATAACACAAATTTTGGAAAATAATACAATGCGGTAATCTTTCTCGTTTTCCCGCCAAAAACGTAGATATAGGCTAGTACACTGTAGGCTACTTACAGAATACAGGGCTGCGTTTATAAAGAGAATAAAAGATTATACATTTTGTACCATTTGCTTTTGCGTAAGCAGTAGATACATGTTACATGTTTGTATGCACCTTCGCAATACATCATGTGTGTGGAAACTTCACAGACGCTTGCAGCACACTTCTGCATATGTTTCAAAAGTTTCAAAGCCATTATAAAGAAACAACGCTTTATATTTTATTTAAGATTTATTTCATTAAAATTATTTCACGAACGCCACTGTCCCACTCAACTTTTAACCGACTTCCAAAAAGGAAGAGGTACAATGTTCGTCTCTATATTTTTTTGTGTAGGTTTTCATCGATATTTTTGCCTATTGCGAACCGAACTAATTAAAAATTCTTTTTAGTTCGAAAGGGTATGTCCCGAGGTGGTCCCATGATCATTGTGTGATGAACATCGATGTTTGTTCTATCTCTGGGTGTTATATTGTATTCTGTGTATGGATTTACAAACAAAACTACAGGTATAAGTATTGTATCAGTTATCTGGTTCCCATAGTACAAGCTTTGCTTAGTTTGGGGCTAGATGGCGCTGTGTGAAATGTTCATACATTATTATTATTATTATGTAAGTTTAGTAACAATAAATAAAAGGGAATGTCAAAGTCAAAAGATTTTTTGCAAAAGGCTATTTTTAGCACTTTTACACGTTAAAGTTCAGTTTCTTAGGTCCGTATTACAGAACGATGTTTAGTCATCGATCGGTGCTCAAGCAGAGATTTCATTCATAAAGTGATCAATTAGTGAATGAAACCTCAACTTGAGCACCGATCGATGACTGAGCATCGTTCTGTAATACGGACCTAAGAGTGATAACCTGTATTTGGCTTAGGAGTATATATTATCCTGTTCTCACATTATTTTGTGAGAAAGCTGTTGGTTGTCCAAATAAAAATATGCAAAAAAAAAAATTAGGTACTTAAAATCAAGTTATTCTACTAAGCATATAAAATTAGAAAGTGCTTATTGTCAAATAATATATATTAAGCCCATTACAATATATGAGTTTAAAAAAAGCCGTTCTCTTTCTCATTTTACTGGTGCAAGCAATCCGGCACAATGCAGAACAGAAAACTCCGATCCGAACTTCATTCCCTGGACATTCCCTTAACCAGGTCTTACGCTCCCCACGGGAAGATAACGGGTAGTCCTATTCGCAAACCGGGACCACGCGGCTGACCCGATTCATTCAAGTCGACCAATAAGTAATTATATCCACCTACAGTACACTTGTATCAGGTGCACCCCTGGTGGTCCCAGGGGTTCCTTTACCGCGGGGGACAGACACCGGAACGGTTCGTGTTTAAACAACAACATTATAAGCGATTAGAGGCCTTTTGCAGGATTTGATTACAAAGTCGAGTGTCTATAACTCCCTGCTAGGGATACCTACCAGATTCTACACGTATATAGTACTCGCAAGTATATATGTACTCACAACGTGTAGAAAATCCCTAACCTAATTTTAATTTTACGTATTTACTGTATGTTTGAGTCAACAATAGAATAATTTATAGCCTGTGACGAGCCAGAGAGCAGGCGGTGGGTTGCTGCCTAGTACTCCATCATCTGCTTCTTATAAATAGGCTCTTCGTCTCTACCGAACCTCACGGTACATGAGGCGCTCAGCCATCATCCCTGGTTTTGTTGCCGGGAGATAAGGATCCAGAAAATGGGGTTGTGTTGATTATATTGCTACGGCGCACAGTGGTCCCATTTTGAAAAAAGGTGGACTTAGGACCGAAAGTCGGAATTTCGGGCTGTTTTTTTTTTATAGAATAGGTCTTAACTATCCTAACAACATCTATTCTATAAAGAAAATCCGTAGGATGCATAGTTTTCGAGAAAAAAAATAATCTTTTTTTTCTTGTATGGAGAAAAACATACTTTATTATTTTTCTCAAGTTGGGTGAAATAGTGACGGCTTTTGTTGATATTTTATAAAAGCCCTAGTGGTATTGTATCCAGAAAAAAATAAAACCAATGCGGTCACCTGCGGCCGCGGGAATAATCAGATGTCAAAAATTGATTAATTTTTTTTGCGTATTTTGCAAACATTGTTCGTTTCTGGCCAATTATTTATGTATTTTAGGTTAGCGCTCCATACTTTAATTCGAACTATTATATAACATTTCAAAAAAATTAATCAAAATCGAGTTTTTTTTTTATAATTGCTGTTTCATTCATGAAAATGCACGCATACATGGTTAATTCAAAATGCAAATCCTATATTACTCAGTATAATGTACAAAATAAACATGCACATACCTAAAACGTAAAAAAAAAAAATTTAGTTTTTCGTTTATGCTTACTAAAAGTCACCGGTAATGGTTACCGACATTACTTACCTACCACTGGCGGGCATTATCTGCATAATCGATTTCTTGCTTTGTATTTTCAAAACTGGTTTTGCGACAGCATTTTCACAACCGCGGTTGTTGAATGTGAGGCAGGATATAAACAAACGAGTCACATCTGATACTAGCTATGACTGGTCGCTAGCTGGTCGCTTTGTTCCTGACAAATCCTGAAAACAGGATAACTCGTATATGCATGCAAGTAACTACCCCCTAAACATAAAAGTGATATAGCTCATCAATAATAATTGGCGTATGTTATACACCAATAATGTTTGTTATTGGTGTGTGTTTTAATCTTATGTAGTTGTGTACGTATGATTTTCTACCAGAAACATAAGATAAATGTGTAGCCTTGAAAAGGGCTGTTTTATATGTAGTTTTTTAAAGGATAAAATAAATAAAAAATTATAGCATTGGATCTGGTATATTTTCATTTTCTACTCTTCTTCCGCGTATACGCACTCCGAGTCTATTTCGAGCAACTGAATTGCCTCAGGAAGCATCTCTAGATGATTAGGCTTTGAAAATTTTGGTCTAAGCCATGATATGTGGGGGTCTGAACTTATTAAAAGCCCGTGTAGTATGTCCTCGTTTGTTTGGATCCTTCCTGTCTTTCTCGTGTTCTTCTCTCTTACGTTCCGGAAGTCTTTATTACGAGCCTCGGAAGCTTCCTCCGACAAGGACCCTAAAAATAATAAAAAATATGCTATAATTATACGTTGAAGTTGACATTGAAACTATTATTTTAGTGTTTATAGATTTACAGTTAGTTAACTGCTTTATATTTCATTTGTCTTGATCTATTATTACTTACCAATAGGCAGAACTGAAAAATGACTGCAAATATCTGCTCCGTGCATCAGAAGTTTGTGGACACTAACAGGCATGTAGTACCACGGATAGAGATGCACATACAGTTCTGCTGTTTCTTTGCAATAACGTCTGAAGTTCGCAATATTGACGTTCTTTCCTGAAGATATAACTTGCAGAATGACAGAAAATCGGAGTAACAAATCTTCATCAACTCCAGTGATTCTCGATGATCTTTTATAATCTCGGAAAAAACGTCTTGCAGTGTTTCCATCGTTAGTTGTTCCAAAGCCCTGCAAAGAAGAAATTAAGTTAGTAGGGCATACAAAAACAGACGAGTATATAATATAAAGGAAGCAAATTAAAGGAAAAATTACCTGTTTTACAATATCGATGAGTATTCCAGTCTGTTCCCGAAACTCTTGTTGTGTGGCATTTTTCTTTGCTTGCTTCAATTCCTTGTGATCGCCACGAGCACTCCAGCGCTGGAAGTCCATATTATAAGATATATGAAGTAGACACTCCATACATCTTATCTTCATATGTAACGATGAAATTCCATATTGGTACAAATCCTGTCGAAGCGGTCTCGTGGCCAAAAGCTCCAAGTTATTCATTTCACTTGGTTTCGCCAAGAAAATGGGGCACGTTGCTGATGAAGGTACATCTGCAATAATATTCGCCACTTTCCCATCGATCATAGTCATGTGCAGTTCGTGGGCTATCTCCACATCACCACAATTTGTTGGTACCAATTTTGTAATTTCGCGCTGCATTTCTAAGTGTTCCCCTTTTATGAACTCCGCAGTCTCTGAAGTAAACGTGAATTTCACTGGCCGACAGTAATGTGGTGAGCAAGGATTCGGGTTTTCCCAAATAATCATTTCTCCCCCATCAACTAGTCGGAGTGGGACGATGCTGATCAATACAACAGAGGAATCGTCAAACTCAGGAGCTGAGACTTGTTTGTAATTACTCTGTGACGATGCTCCGTCAAGGCCCCATTTCCATATCAACTTCAGTCCTTCTTTGGTTGAACTTGTGATTGGTCTTAAGTCTAGCAAAATTCTTTCCACTGTGTGGTTAAGAAGTCCTTGCAACCTGAAAAATAAAATAAATTAATAAAAGTAAGCTAATGAAGCTTAAAAATTTTAAAACAACATATAGTATAATTTTATAAATACCTTATGTGAGCTCCCATTTCCGTTACTTCCACGTGTTCTTCAGATGGGTAACATCTCTTTTTAGCGTCAAGTAACTTGTGATAAGACGGAAAGGCAGCTGAACAATTTTCATCCTTCAGAAACATTCTCAAGGATAAGTATTGCCATTTGGATAGGCTAAGGGCTGTGTACAAAGCCAAAGATGTATCCTCTGCTATACTGACTACTTTTTCTTCCTTGAAAAGGAGTTTTGTTACATCTGATACAACTTCGGGAGTCTCGCACAGATATTCCACAATCTTCGCTAAAGCATATTTTCCATTTTCTTTTAACTTGGAAATAAAATAATACTGTAGTTCTTCTTCAGAGTTATCGTTAACAAAGACACTGGAACGTCTTTTCTTCTGTTTGTTGCCCAAATCGGCAAAGGGCACTCTAACTTCTTTTACAGTAGAGGTACCTGCTTCCGCAGTGCAGACAGATGGAATAGCAACCGGCAGTAATTCCGGCTCTTCAACTAAGTCCTCTGGCATTCTCATTGTAGTAACAAGATCAACCGTATTGCAAGTAGGCCAATTAATATTGGTCTCTAACCACTTGCGGTTGTTTTCCCGATTCATAAATGTCTTCAAGTTTCTGCTTGCATCTTTCCACTTCTTAGTTACAAGATTGGTGAATAGCCGACAAAACTCCTTAATTGTTTGATGGTCATCTTCAGATATTTCACATGGTATTTTGGAAACTATAAATTCACACAATTTATTGTAATCCTTAAGATTTCCACTATCTTTAAGAATCAAGAACATATCAAAATATGTGCCTAAGCCAGCCATTGCAAATTCAAAATAGTAATTTTTAGTACTTCACAGTTAGCGATGAATCAATTTAAATTAACATTGCTCTGTATTTAATACGCCATAACAGATAGGTCATTAGTCACTATGTGCAAGAGCAAGGTAATAGTAAACGACCAATCACAGCCATTTATCAAAAATGACTCATTTGTTTGTATAGATAAAGTCCGCCAATGGGAGCTAAGTAACGTGTAATAAGTAATCAGGAATCTGCACAAACAAATGAGTCATTTTTTCTGGTAGAAAATCATACGTATACAGATGACAGAAAGATTAAAACACACCAATAACAAACATTATTGGTGTATAACATACGCCAATTATTATTGATGAGCTATATCACTTTTATTTTTAGGGGGTAGTTACTTGCATGCATATACGAGTTATCCTGTTGTCAGGATTTGTCAGGAACAAAGCGACCAGCTAGCGACCAGTCACAGCTAGTATCAGATGTGACTCGTTTGTTTATATCCTGCCTCGCATTCAACAACCGCGGTTGTGAAAATGCTGTCGCAAAACCAGTTTTGAAAATACAAAGCAAGAAATCGATTATGCAGATAATGCCCGCCAGTGGTAGGTAAGTAATGTCGGTAACCATTACCGGTGACTTTTAGTAAGCATAAACGAAAAACTAAAATTTTTTTTTTTTTTTTTTACGTTTTAGGTACGTGCATGTTTATTTTGTACATTATACTGAGTAATATAGGATTTGCATTTTGAACTAACCATGTATGCGTGCAATTTCATGAGTAAAACAGCAATTATAAAAAAAAATTACTCGATTTTGATTAACTTTTTTGAAATGTTATATAATAGTTCGAATTAAAGTATGGAGCGCTAACCTAAAATACATAAATAATTGGCCAGAAACGAACAATGTTTGCAAAATACGCAAAAAAAATTAATCAATTTTTGACATCTGATTATTCCCGCGGCCGCAGGTGACCGCATTGGTTTTATTTTTTTCTGGATACAATACCACTAGGGCTTTTATAAAATATCAACAAAAGCCGTCACTATTTCACCCAACTTGAGAAAAATAATAAAGTATGTTTTTCTCCATACAAGAAAAAAAAGATTATTTTTTTTCTCGAAAACTATGCATCCTACGGATTTTCTTTATAGAATAGATGTTGTTAGGATAGTTAAGACCTATTCTATAAAAAAAAAAACAGCCCGAAATTTCGACTTTCGGTCCTAAGTCCACTTTTTTTCAAAATGGGACCACTGTGCGGCGCGGCGGTATCCTGCACCAGTGCCGGAAATGAGGCTAATAAACTCTCCGGGCAATCCTAGTCGTGCCCGGGCAAGAACAGCTACCTGTGTGTCGGGAGGCAGCCGTCGGGTCTGGGGGCTCGGTAGCTACTCGGACTAAGGTACAGGGTTGGGATCGTATGACACATTGCGAGCTCTTATTTAAACTTTAGCCGTTTTTTAGTAGTTCTTAGGTCCATATGAGGAGGAAACACATTTTAATGTTTGAATGTTATTCCGATTACCTACGGTACCTACAGTACTACCTACCGATACCTACAGTACGGGAAGCGGCTGTAGGTTCTATTACATTTGCAGAGTGGATGCGGGTGGATCGCGCAACGGGGACGAGCGATCGCCTCCAGCTGGGGGCTGCGGCCGGGGTCAGGCGTGTCAGCGACGTCGTCAGTTGCGTCAGCGCGTGTGGGGGGGGCGCCCGAAGGGGGGGGGGGGGGGGCAGGGGGCGAGCCGCGGCCCGGACTCGCGCGCGACCGGCCGGCGTGCGCACGCGTGCCCCCTCCGCGACCGAGTGCCCCCGCGCCCCGCCCCGCCCCGCCCCGCCCCGCACGCCGCCGTCGCTCGCCACTCGGCGACTATGCGCCTGCGCCGGCACCAGCAGCCGCCGGCAGGCTAGCAGCACCATGGAGGGCCCCACGCCCCCCCCCAAGCACGAGTACCACTTTGGTGAGTCACCCACTCCTCACGTGAGCCCTGCCGCCTGCCGCGGAGCCTCCTCGCCGGCCTGCGACGTCTTCCTCCCCCACCTTGAAGGTCAGTTACGCGGTCCCTGATCGCCTCGAGTCCACGTTTCGTTTTGAGGACCGCGAAGGTGAGTTTTTTGATAAAAAGGTATTTTTATTTTAATATTTTTTGAAATTCTATAATATCATAAGCGGTGTCATTGAGCCAGCCGTTCATGACCCACGACGGACCGGCACGCCGCGCCGGGCCCCGACCCGGACGGACGGGCCGGACCCGCGGTCCGCGGTGGACCGGTGCGCGGTTCGCAACGTTTGCACAATGTCATTATCGCGATAAGCGTAAATAGTTCAGTTATTCATTCAATCTTATCTGAGCGTTGTATTTTCATATTTTATTTTGTATTCATTCATAATCCTCTAACTTAGAAAATAGCTCGAAGATCCGTGGACTACCGTACCGTACCGTAGACGTTTTTATCTTAAGTGGATCGTGAAAGCGTGTCAGTGTCGAGTTCAGATGTTACACCCAAGTAGATCCTGAAGAGTGCGGCTCGCGGGGAACCTTGAAGTGTAGCCGGACTGGTTATTGGAGCCCGAGTGGAGCGAACGGAGGCACCGGTGCAATGGCTCGTTTTAGCAAAAGTGAAGTTTATTACTAGGCTGTAACGGGCGAGAAGCGGTTAACTGCGCGGAGCCGAAGGCGCACGCCGCAACGACGCCTCTGCCGAGCGCGCACGGTCGCTAACGGCTCGCGCCGGTCGAGCGCCTTGCGACCTTTCGCCATAGGCCACGGTTCTTATCGCTCTAGGCTCGCACAACACAACATTTTTATGAGCGTCGTACTAGTTCAAATCGAGGCGACGCACACGCCGAGGCCCGCGGTGACGGCCGGTGACGGCCGGTGACGGTCGGTGACGGCCGGTGACGGCCGGTGACGGCCGGTGACGGCGGCCGGCGGAGCCGCGCGAGACGCGCAGGCGTCGCGCTTTATCATCCTGCGATTAGATAAAGCAAATGACTGAAAGCGCGAGCTCTCGCGGGCGGCGGCAGTAGGCCCGCGGCGGCAGCAGGCGGCTCCGGCGGCCGCTCGCGCCAAGTGCTTCCTTGTTATTGTTAGCGAGTGTTGACCGCGGCCGCTGACCCGCTTGTGGTTCCTGCCGACCGCGGCTCGACCCCTCCCGCGGACCTCCCGCCGGCTCCCGTGCCTGCTGATATGACGTGTATTAGGTGCGAACCAGTTGTGATCACGATATCACAATGACAAACAAGTGTTATTGTGGTAAGTGCGCTATGGTGCCGCCGTGTCGGCAGAAAGTGGCAGAATCTATTCAAACAATGTTTCCTCCTAACGAGGTGGCTAGTTATGTGCCTCTGCGCTGAATGAAGTCCCAAGTTAAAACGTTAAAATGTCACAACACCTGCAACTCGGAAATACCAACCCAGATTATTTTGGAATCCCAGGTATCATAAATATATATAACTCTGGTTGACCACCTGTTCAAAGAAGGACGGCGAGGGTCCGTGGCGTGGAGTAGGACCGGCCCTGTTCCCGCCGCCGGGGTCAAGCTGGACCACCGGCCACCTTCGACCGTATCCTCGCTGCCGGCAAACTATCGTAGAAATTCTTTGATTCCGCGTCCAGTTAATAGGTCTTTACCTATGAAATTGCTGAATTGCAGTACAGATTTTTTCAAACAAAAAAAAGTTTTGATTGGCTATGAATTCTAAATTCAAATTAATTTTGTTTTAAAAATATGACATTCTATTTACAATATAAGTCTTTTGTTTATTGATTAGCGTTGTATTTTCATTACATTTCAACATTTTTCGTCATAATGGATACTTTGAAATTTCGTGTAATTATGGAATATGAGTTCCGTCGTGGCACCAACGCGGCA